>ML107178.1:15737-27154 GCA_003697995.1 Taxidea taxus jeffersonii | reverse complement strand
GGGCTTAAGACGGCCTCCCACGTGCTGACGAGCTCCGGACAAGCTGTTGGCTGTGCTGCTGTGGTCCTGCAAGCCCTGCAGGTGGCTTCAGTGTAACCCAGAGCAGAAGCCCAGTGGTGGGGTGGTATTGCCCTTGAGTGCGCCCTCTTGGGCCATGTAGGTTCTGGGCCAGGCAGCCAGCTGAGCTGCTGGTGCCCTCAGAAAGGGGCCTTTGGGGTCCCCAAGAGTGGCAGAGATGGACCAGGAGATTGTGACAAAATGTGGATTTGTCCTACCCTTTCCTTCATGCTTCAAACCAGCTTTTCTGTGTGTAGTTTCTGCCTCTGGGGTGGCGTCCTCCAAGTGTCCGATCTGCAGCCCCGCCCCGGGGCTCTCTGCCCCACGCCCTCTGTCTCCACCCACCACCTCTCCTGTAGGGTATTTCTGCTGGTGCTGTGCCCCTTCCCCACCTCTGTCCCCTGGGACCAGTCCCTCTTCAGCCTGGCACTTGGCCAGGGCCACCCTAATGAGCTCCACGTGGTCTCAGCTGTTGGTCTCAGAGGCCTGGAGAGCAAGCGACCTGCTCTCGGCTCCCCTACACTGCTCCCACCCTTTTACCCTTGGCTGTGGGCCCTGGCCATTGCTGTCAGTCCTGCCTCTCACTGCTGTTGAGCCGAGCAGGCCTCCCATGGAGTTTGCCTTCCACCCCGTGGGGTGCCTGACCTGGGCCTCAGTGCGATGTGCAGCCCTCCTGTGCCCTGGGGCGCACTGCAGCCTGTCCCTGGGTTGCAGCACTGGGCCTTCACACACTTAGGTCACTCTTGGGCGGGAAACCACATTTTCCTGGAAGGACCTTGATTTTGGTAAACGGGAGCTCTTTGTCAAAGTCCTGTGGGCCCGTCCCACAGCAGGGGGCAGAGCACAGGAAGGCCAGGGTCCAGGAGAAGATGTAGCGGCTCACTGAGCAAGGTCTTTGCAGTGACAGGTTTTCTCTCTCCGCAGACATTGTCAGTAACAAGCTTGTCCATTTTGATTTGCTCCATGAAGACGTGTCCCTGCAGTACTTCATCCCGGCCTTCTCCTAGACCGCCTCCGGCCACGCATGTCTGCATTTTACTCTGCCCCACTGTGATATTCTAGCTAAAAACTGAGTTCATGGAAGACAGCTGGATAAACATATTTCTTTATATGACTTTTTGTTCTCGTGTCTGTTTTGTCGTTAAGACATGGGAAATGGGAAGAAAAGCACGTGCTTATCCAGACTTCAGGTAGGTTGGGGCTCCCAGACACTGCCCGGCTCTGGCTCTACTCCTTGGAGCCTGATAACTGGGGCACTCAGAGGTCACACAGGGCAATGGGGGTGTTGGGGGGTGTCTGGCTGCAGCTCTTGGAGCCTGGGGTCTGTGCCCATGAAGGCCGAGTCCCTGGGCTCAGCTGCTAATCTGCCAGGGTCCCTGAGGCCCATGGGGATCCTCGATCACGGTCTTTACCATCCTGTCTTCCATGCACAGCACTCGGTCATCTGGAAAGCACACTGGGTATTTGGACAAAGAAAGCTCCGGGGGCCTGTGTTCAGGGCTGAGACCACGTCTGCTTATCTCTGCATGGGCGAGCCGGCCTGGGCCCGGCAGGGTCTGCTTTCTCATCCGCCAGGGCCTGCCCCATTGCATCCCATGGTGGGGGGAGTTCCCTCTGCCCTGTGGACGGGATGTCGTGAGCAGTCTCTTAACTCCCTTGACAGCCGAGTAGTGAAGCCATGGCCTAGGGTAGAGGAGGAAGGGGGACATCTGCACAAGTGAAAAATTCTTCTGTGGCCTTTTCTGAGTCCGGGGTGAAAAACAGCATTTGAGAGCCTCTCCGGATGCTTATCAGTGGGAGTTCACGTGGGGCCTAATATTTGGTCACGTAACACCTTAAAGCCAGCTTGTCATTTTACTTTTCAAGCCTTTCTCCTCTTTTTGGCTGCAGCCAGCTGTAAAACTTAGAAACTCCTGATGTTCGATGAAGCAATGTCTGAAAATAGCTGGTAAAACTTTTGTTGTTGTTGTTAAAGAAAATGTATAGTCAGTAACTAAATGAGAAAATTTGTTCTTTCTGATTATTTAAATGATGTTTAACATGTAATGAAGTAAGATACTGGTCTTAGGATAAGTTAGTGGTAAGACCGTGCATCTCCTCACCTGTCGGGCGCAGTGTGCCTCGGTTCTCTGCCCCTGCGTGGAGCGGTCGTCCTCTGGCATCCTGCCCTTGGGCCTCCGGTGTCTGGGGCAGGGCCCATGCACGTTAGAGCTGCACAGACACTTGAGGTTCTGCACCATGGATCCTTTTATTTGGCAGAGTGGATTTCGTGGCCTGCCTGGGGCCACGTGGCTGGTGGTGGGGTGGGACTAGGATCCAGGCATCTGACTTGGGGTCGGTCTCTCCTTGGGGCGCTGCCGTGTGGCCGAAGCAGTGAGTCCTGCATTGCAGTCAGGGCCCACCATGGCTTCCTGAGCCTGGGAAGAGGATGTTTGGTGTAACTGCTGTGGTAAAGCAGCTTCACATGCAGTTTCTAAAATGTCCTACAACTACATGTAGCTGCCCTCTCATTTTTATAGCGTTCGTTTAAGCGCTCTCAGATTATGGTGGTTTTAGCGATGGCTCGAGTCTGTACATGTGGCCGCGCTGGCCGGGCCTTGGCCTCTCGGAGTCTTGGCCGAGGATGGCTCCCGCGGGCTTAGGGAACCACCAGACTGCTTTACTGAGCAGTGCATGTGGTGAGTTCTGCTAGCTCAGCTGAGGAGCACGAGAAACATGAGTATGGTTTGAACAGGCAGCATGTTTCCAGACGGACACATCCCAGTGCTGAGGTGTCTCGCCTGTGCCCTGCACTTTGCGGACACACTCTGCTGGCTGCGGCTGTGTGGGGCTTCCCTGGTGCTCAGGCTCAGGGATGTTTAAGAATCCTCGACCCCATAGCTTATGACTCACGTCTGGTGCCTCGTCACTTTCCTCGCAGGTGCCCCTGGGCCTGGCAGAGGACCCACTTGGTCTGCATTTTCCTGGGCGGGAAGCGTGGCTCCGTCCCAGCAGCGGAGGTGTGGAGTGGCTCTCATGTTCTCGTGGACACCGTCCAGTGGGCAGAGCTGCGCTTGAAGAGACACAGTCGCGTCCTTGACTCTGGAGTGCAGTGTGGGGTTGGAAAGAGAGCCTCAGCTCCTGGCATGTTTCAGCTGCTCAGTATCGTCCTTGAGCCAGGCGGCGGGCAGTTTCTGTCCAGAGATGAGGGTGCATTAACCCCACAGACACCCTGGGGTCCGGTCGGTTACTGACTATGTTTGCAAAGCCCTAGAAGGCTTGCATGCCCTTCGACCCAATACTTCTGATTATAGGAATTTCCGCAGAAATTATAATCAAAGCTGTTCCTGTGGTCTTGTACTAAAAAATCCTGAAATCTTGAGTGTGAATTCCTGGGGGATTTGTTAAATAACCTATGGTGTGACAGTATTTTCTGCTGTAAAAGTAACATTACAGAGACACTCAGGGTTTATGATGTATAGTTACGGTGTGTTCGGTCGGATTCTGGTTTGGAAATAGTCACATACGTGTGTGTGTGTGTGAGTGAGTGAGTGACAGGAAAAGGTTGGAAAAGTATACACCAGGGCTTAAACCTGATTATTCATAAATGTTTCATTTCGGTCCTTGTAAACTGAGGTGTCTGAAACGCTTAAAATCAGTTTTGTAACAGAAAATAAATTATTTTTTGAGGGCCTGAATAATAATATTTATTATCTGAATGTAGTCCGTAATCACCGGCAAAGACCTTTTCTTCTTCATCCACACATGTCCTTTCCTGAGTAGAAGAGTGACTTCTCACCTGTCGTGTGAGATTGCAGGAGGGTCACGGTGCCGAGTCTTGCACCAACAAGGCAGCAGCGCGTTGCAGACTGCTTCCGGCCTGCAGAGGAGCCAGAGCCAGTGTAGCCAAATCTGTGGTGAGGAGAGTGACAGCCGCTGGGGCCCAGGCTAGCCGGGAAGGGGGTGGCACTTTGCACATCTGTGATTATCAGAGGGAAGACCCCTGGGAGCACGGGGATGGGGCCGCCTCCCTGAACCCCACTGAGTGAGCTCTGGTTCCATCAGAGAACCAGAAGGGAGATGCAATGGGACATGGGTTCTGTATCCCTGTCCCAGGGGTAGCATCTCAAAGAGGCTGCCTCAGTGGGATTAAAGGAAGTGCAGCCCTTAGGCGCTTTCTGAGTCAAGGAGCAGGCAGAGAAACCAGGCCCCGGATTGGTCCTCATGCAGGAGGCTCTGATCATCACTTCCCAGCACTCCCTGACCGCAGCCTTGTGCTCCCGGTAGAGAGTGACCGCAGCCCTTCTGTCCTCCTTAGGGAAGGAAACCCCAGGTCTGGCTAGCTGGGTAGGGGCTCCCCATCTGCAGTGAGCAGGAGGAGAGAGGAGAGTGACAGCACGACTAGGGCCAGGGCAACCCCACCTGCTTTTGTCCCTTTGCCTTCCTCCTCTCTTTGGGGGCAAACCTCTTAAGATGGGGGGCCTTGCCCCTGCTCCCCTTCACCCCCTGGCAGCCAAGTTCTTGGGGCAGGGGCTGGAGTGTGAGGCTTGTCCCATCAAGAGGTCCTGCTCAGAGTGGTTTTGGGGTGTTTGGTGGTTCATCTGCCCCCTAGGGACACAGGGACCTCCCTTCATAGTGGACATGTCTGAAGTAACCTGGTGAATCATTGGTGGTTCCCACTCAGCTGTGCAGGGGCTTCTGGAAGCTTAGAGAGGCCCCTGCCCAGAGGAACCAGGGGTGAGGGCGTGTCCTGAATCCTCCTTGAGGCAAGCGCGTGCACACACACACACACACACACACACACACACACGACCTGGGTGTGCAGATATAGCAAAGGTTTCCAAAGATGATCTTATTTCTATTTTATAATTTATCCGTTATCTGTATCAATAGTTTTGATTGGTGTAGATTTCAAGGAGAAGCTTCTCCAGATAGAAGGTCAAAGGAAGAAAGAGACCAGTTTGGGGGGCCCATGCAGGGCCAGGTGCCACCAGCAGCCCTACCCTGCCCACATGTAACAATGTGTATTGTGGACCCTAAGAAATTCCCCCAATTTGTCTTGTGCTTTTCTTAATTACTGCCTTGGTCAAGATAAATGCAAAACAGGTTATGTTATCTTCTTGCTCATAATGTATTTTGTAAGAGAAAAATCAGTGATCACTGAAGTCTTCAGTGCTGAATAATGACTTCTGTGATGATCTGTGTCCTGTCAGTGTCCCTGTGACTTTGCAGAGAAGGAGAGGGAAAAGGGGATGGGGGGAGGGAGAGAGGGGGGAGAGAAGGAGGGAGGGAAGAGGAGGTAGAGGGGGGAGGAGGAAGGAGGAGGAGGGAGGGAGGGAAAAAGGAAAGGGAGGGAGGGAATGGGGGAGGAAGGGGTTAGAAGAGGGAAGTGGAGGGAGGGAGGAGGGGAGGGGAGGAGTGCAATAGAAGAAGGAAGAGGTGAGAGGAAGGGGATAGGAGAGGGAAGAGGGCAAAAGAAGAGGAGGGAGAGAGAGGGAGGAGGTGGGGTAGTAGAGGGAGAAGGAAGGAAGGAAGGAGGGAGAACAATTAGCAACCAGGTCAGGCCATCAGGATGGCAGCGCCCCCCCAGTGGCCAGAGTGCCCAGGCCTTTGGGATCATTTATGAGGGTGTTTAAATCCAGACTTTTGGATTCTGACTTTTCTTTAGAAGCCAGCTGGGAGAATAGATTCTAGAGGGGCAGGTGCTGCCTACCCAGTTAGTGAGTGTGTGAGTGTGCAGGGCAGTCACCCCTAGCTGCAGGAGCCCTACCTAGAGAAGGGCTTTGCCAGCATCTTGTTCTGGCCTCTGATGGGAGTGCAGGGTGCCCCCTCGCTGTCACTGTCACCCACTTTGTATGGGCACCTCCCCGGCCAGACTTACACTCTGCAGGGTCACACAAGATAGGACTTAGGCCAGATGTGACTGCTCTTGTGAGGCTTCGGTAGGGGGAGGGTGGAGGCGGGGGGGGGCTTGGGGGAGTGGGCGACGGGTGAGCCCCCAGCTCCCCCACCCAGCACGCACCGATTGGCCAGGCCCTCTGCTGCTGGGACTGGGGAGGGCTGTCCTGCCTCTGCGGGCCCATTGTGGGCCTGCCTGCCACTGCCAGTTGGAGCAGACCCCATGGGAGCGGTCTGCGGGGGTCCGGGCTGGAGGGTGCTCCTGCGAGCCCTGCCCCTGCTCTCCGTGCTGCAGCCCCTTCCCAGGGTCAGCTCGAAGGACGGTAAGTTCACATCTACCAGCATCTCAGCAGCTCCTCACCTTTGCTGCAGTGTAATTACCAAATTCGCCCCCAGCTCTGATGCTGGTGTGCTGATGGGGGAGCCCTGGGGCATCTAAAGAGGACAATGAATGTGTGCATGCCCTGGGCGGGGGGCGGAAGGACCTCCAGGTGGGAGTAATGTGCCAGGTGCGCCCAGCTAGGTCCATTCAGAGGTGGAGATGGAGTCCTGTGGTCACAGCCAAAGCCGGAAATGCACCCAGAGCCCAGAAAGGCCATTACTGTGAGAAACAGTGTCCCAGAGCTGTTTGGCACTGTGATTTTATGGACATGCCAGAAGACCGTGTGGGGGCCACGCTGCCCTTGTGCACTGGGCATTAAATCCCAAATACAGAATTTGTGGTTAAAAAAAAAAAACTAAATAGGTAGCTTTTGTTCATGAAACTTAGCAAAAACCATGGAGGGTTGGATGGCTGTATCAGGTGCTTTGCCTTCCGGAAGGTTCTCCCAGGGGCTCAGTCCTGGGCAGGGAAGTTGTGGGGAGGAATCTTTCGGACCGGCAGGTGACTTCCTGGGGGAGTCTTGGCGGCTCCGGGTTCCTGGTGCGGAGCTTCAGTGGCCCTTTCGTAAAGAAAGCGACTGACTGGGGGCACCTGGGTGGCTCAGTCGTTAAGGGTCTGCTTTCAGCTCAGGTTATGGTCCCAGCGTCCTGGGATGGAGCCCCACATCAGGCTGCTTGCTCTGCGGGAAGCCTGCTTCTCCCTCTCTCACTTCCCCCCGCTTGCGTTCCCTCTCTGTCTCTCTGACAAATAAATAAAATCTTTAAAAAAAAACAAAAAACAAAAAAGAAAGCGACTAACTGATAACATCTGGAGCTTCTGGCCGGGGAGCTCCCGGGACATTGTCCTATCTGCCGCACAGGGCCACCCTCACCTCCGCGTGTCCCTGTGTTCCCGGGGTGGCCTGCCCACAGCCTCTGAACGGCCCCAGTGGGTCCCAGCACCTGGAGCATTCTGTATCCCACACTGAAACGGGGCCAGCGTGATGGAGACACGAAATCTTACTTATTTTAATGGAAGTCAGGGAGGGCCAGGCGGCTGTGGCTGTGGCTGGCGTGTGGGGCGGCGCTGGGATATTTCTCTCTGAGGGGCACTGCATATTGGGTTATCCCCATAGCCTGGAGCGCCTTGTCCCCACTGCTGGTGCTAATGCCAGCGTGGGGTGTGGTGGCTCTGATGTGGGTCTTCAGATCCCAGGGGAAGGTGACAACAGGGCAGAGACCTCTGCAGGGCTTTGGAGAGGGGCCTAGTTTGCCACCTCGGTGGGTGGGTCTGTATTTATCTTGTAATCACCAGGGATCCTTCCTGTTTGCATAGCTCATGTGAAAGCCTTTGTCCTGGAAGGGGGCTGGAGGTGCCAGGAGGTATCCAGGAGTCCAAGGGGGCAGGTGTGCAGCCCCCCCACCCCCGCTGCGAGTGTGCTGAGCCAACAGCACAGGCCTGAACCCACCAGGGGCTCTGGGCCCTGTTTACTCACCTGCTCATCTGCAGGGCCCCAGCAACACTCTAGAAATCACAGGACTCTGAGAAACCTGCCCAGGGAACGGCAGGCTCCCTGGTCTTCCTCCTGGGACCCTCCCACCCTCCCCACCTGGGAACCACCTTTTGCAAAAACATGTCTCCACATGGCACCCCTGTGCTCTCCAGGGCCTTGAGCACCCATGAACACTTCTGGGGGAAGGCAGAAAAGTGGTCTCGTTTTCTAGGCAAAACATGAAAAAAACAAACTTTCGTAAAATCCTTATTCAATTAGAATGTCGACATGAAGAATTAAGGGAATTGACAAATAGTAAAAAAAGAGAGACTTTTATCCCAGTAGGATTCGGGCCAGCCCTGGGAATGGTGGTGCAGCGGAGGGGTGCAGGTGGGAGAAGGGACAAGGCGGCACAGGGGGGTCACAGTCCCCCATTAGTCCTTCTCCCTGTCGTGTCCATTGTGGGTGCTGGGGCTTCTCCAACTCTCTCCGCTGCCAGATGCCCTCTTCCCCTGGAGAGCGGGCGAAGCACAGAGACCCCTGCACTCCAGGGAGCTTTCTGTGAAGGTAGTAGGAAGTCAAGCTTTTCGGATGGGGAGCAGATTATTGGCAAGTTTTCTGCTCCCCCATGTGTGATGAGTGTCGGGTACAAGCATAAGCCCCACTCCACCCCACTGTCTTCCAGGGGATGCAGGGGGATGCTGGCCAGCTGACTGCTGTGGCCAGGGCCGTGACCCAGTGACACCAGGAAGGACCTTGGTCCCGAGGGCCCAGGGATCCCCGAAAGGCGTTTCTGATGACCCACAGAGGTGAGCGGCACTGGTCGCAGGGACTTTGAGAACCTGTGTTTTAGAGTGTGTACTTAGGGGACTTTTTCTTTCAAAAGGAATATTCCACGGAGTTGGGCTTAATGTGTGTGTGTGTGAGAGAGAGAGAGAGAGGGCTCTGTGTATCTGTCGTATGTGCCGTATGTGTGTGTGTCCGTCTAGTGTACAAGTGTGTGATTGTGTGTGCCTGCATGTGTGTGTCTATGCTCATGTGTCTGTGTGTGCTTGTGTTCCGTGAGGATTTGTGTGAAACCCTCGGACCCTTCCTAGTCCAAGTTCTGCACAGCACCCGCTGTCGTCTTGCAGCCACAGGGGTCACGGGCACAATCCCTTCCCTGGAAACCACCCAGATGCCCCAGACTTTGCGGCTTCCGAGGAGTTGGTGACTCTTACCCAGGTGGTGGTGGTGGTGGGGGGGGGGTTGGTCCTGTTGAAGGACCCTAGCAACGAACATCCCCAGAGCACAGACCTGTGGCCAGGCCACTGAAGGAATAAACACGGGAAAACAACAAAAGGCAAAGCCTGTAAATAGCACCTTTTTGCGGGAGGGGTGGTGTTCCTGCTCTCTTTACCTGGAGGGGGGTCCCTGCTCTCCCCCCTGGTGCATCTGTTCACACGGGGGGTGGGCACAGCTTCGGGTATGTCTAGGTCTCCCTCGTTGAGCTGATCAGCAGTAGTGCCCCCCATACCGCCTTCTGTAAGGCTCTGGCCTCTGAGGAGGAAGTCCTGGGGACTGAGTCACTCCAGTGCCCCGTGCCTCTCCCATCCTCGCCCTGGGGCAGGGGAAAGGGGAAAGGTCAGGCAGGCTGGGGGGGTCAGAGTCCCTGCAATATCCTGGCCCACCCAGCTCCTTCTAGGTGCTGGGAAACCCTGAGGTGGCCCCCACCATCTGCACTCCCCGACGCCCCAGAGGCCTGTCCCCACATGGGTGAGCGATGCCGTCCCACCAAGGGGAAGGTCCCCCCGGGAAGGCGGCCAGAGCCGGTCCTCCAGGGCCAGGGAGAGTCTCTCTTGTATGTACATTTTCCTTCAGAGAGGCCGTCCATGTCAGGGGTAGTCAGGTGGCCCTGGCAGTGCCCCCAGGTGGGCAGCAGATACCTGCAGGGGGTGGAGGTCCCCGGGGCCTTCCCTGTCTGATCTGCCCCTGGTCCCCGTGGAAGTCCCCCCAGGTTTGCGGTAGGATGTGCCCCGTTCCAAATGGTCTCTTTTCTCCTTTCTCCTTTTCTCATTTCCCTGGCCTGTGGGAGACAGGTGTGGTCAGGGGTGGGAAGGAGACTCTGGGGATGCCTCACTCAGCCACTGAACAGAGGCCCTCAGAGGCCCTCAGCCCAGGATGCCCCCATTTGTCAGAACTCCATGCCCCCCTCCTGCCCACCATAAAGGGTCCTCGTCTGCCATCTGGCGGCAGCTGCCTTGTCATTGCATCAGGAAGCTGCTGGTGTCAACACAATCTCCCCTTCTCAGAAGTCCCTGCTTAAATGAAAGCATCGCAGGGCCTCCCAGGCAGGCAGAGAGAACAGAAACCACTGGCTGCAAAGTGTGCACGTGTTCTCACAGGGAGGCGAGCCCAGCCTTGGGGACCCGGATTCACATCTGCAGTGCAGAGACGCACATAGCCCTGGGGGTGGCGGGGGGCATCCCAGAATGGCACCCCATGTCTGGTCAAGACCTCAGTCCCCATACCTTGGTTCAGGGCTATTTGATCACTGCACATCGATCTTTCTGGATGGCAAGAGGCCCCATAAACACAGGTGCAGGTGTCCCTGGCCCTGAGAGGCCACAGCATGTAGAGGAGTGACCAGTGCCTCAATCCCCCGCTGTCCCCCAGGCTAGACCTCCAAGTCTGTGCACCGGCTTACTAGGGGCTGCACTTGGGAACGTGGAAGGGTGCAATGAATCGTTGGCTCTGGAAGTACCACCGATGCGGCAGAGCGCAGCTGCCTGTCTCCCACAGTCGCCCCGATCTCACCTTGAAATGTACCCGCACTCTCCCATCCTGGTCCACGGTGGAGATCACACGGCAGGGGCATGCTGGCACGTTTGGCCACTGTCACATGGTGCACGGTCTCATCCCTGCTGGTCTGGGCCCTTCTGTTCCACAGTGGGTCCGGTCCACACAGAGGTGAAGGAAGGGGACACAGGGGAGGTACTGCCGGCAGGGGGCTGTGGGCCTGCCCTGCTCTGTTCTGTGCTCCCCAGTGCTGAAGCTAGAGGGAGCAGGGACGGAGGGAGGGAGGGAAGCTCTTTTAAAGCAAGATGAGAAATCTGTTTCAAGTCACAGTTTGAGGCCAGCCTTGAAAAACGCTGTTGAAAAACCACGAACAGGGCGCCTGGGTGGCTCAGTGGGTTGAGCCTCTGCCTTCAGCTCAGGTCATGATCCCGGGGTCCTGGGATCGAGTCCCGCATCGGGCTCTCTGCTCAGCAGGGAGCCTGCTTCCTCCTCTCTCTCTCTCTCTGCCTGCCTCTCTGCCTACTTGTAATCTCTGTCAAATAAATAAATAAAATCTTTAAAAAAAAGAAAAACCACGAACAACTTTCCATCAGTGTGCGGCCAACTGTGTCCCTCTTCAGTTTAGGCACAAGCTACAGACGTGGATAGAAGAGGGGGGGCACAGGCTGGCTGTGAATAAGGCTGCTATGTCATGCAGCACCCCCTCCTCTGTTCCACCCTGTTAGGTGCGTCTGGGCTGCCTGCTCCTGGTCCTCCCACGGCGCCGCACCCCTGAGAGCCGAGGAGCACAGGGGCCTTCATCCCTCCGACGGAGCGCCAGTCGGTAAGGGCCTGGGAAGGGGTGCTGGTACC
>ML107178.1:0-10737 GCA_003697995.1 Taxidea taxus jeffersonii | reverse complement strand
CATCTTCCTTTGGGGGGAGGGGGCCACGGGGCAGATTAGGTCACTGATGCTGCCCCGGAAGTTCCTGACTGACTATTACGACAGCTTTTCTGGGGGTAGCTGGAAGCACAGGTGGGTGATGTATGAGGCCCCGGTTTGCTACTTGGCATGAGTGGCTCCATCTGTGGCAGTGGCCTTCTTTCTACTGCCTGTCCCTTCTGCTCCGGCAGGCAAGGCAGGTGGATGCTGGCCTGGCTGGCCCAGGGAGCTGGGCAGCATGCATCCAGAGGGCTTGTGTGGAAGCATCCTGGTTTTAAAGCTTTGGAGGTCTTATTGGCCTTCATGTTGGCCCAGCAAATCCCCACCTGGTCTTTGGGACTGTGGTTCCCCCCGTTTTGTGCCCATCTCTCTGATGTGGAAGGCTTGAGTGCTGGAGTTGAGAGGGTGGCCTTCCGGGTTAGGTGTGAGAATGGGCTCTGGCCTGGGAGCTCCCTGACAGCGGCCGGCATTGGCTTATCCGAGACACCGTATCAATGAGATAGAAACAGAAGAGGCACCGAGCACAGACACGGCCCCCACTCAGAGGCAGGTCCCACGGGCACCCAACTCCATGACCCATGGGAAAGCAGGTGGCGTCAACCTGAGTGGGACTTCTCACAGCATGCAGCGGCCACCCTCTCCTGGCTGCACGTTGCAGGCTTCAGACCTGGTCTTTCCTTTTCCCTAGGGGCCTGCGCTAATCCCACACCTTTCAGGAGCACTGAGAAGGCCAGCCATCCTCCAGGTGCGAGGACACGTGAGAGAGAAGACATAGGACTGGAGCGCCTACCCCCACTGGTGTCATGGGACCAGGTATTCCTGAGAACCAGCTGCCGTTGTATCAGGGGCACTCGGGCTTTGCTTCTGGAAGACCCGTTACTCAGGTTGGACTAGCACAATGCACCCGTGTGTGGCCATCGGAAGGGCCGCCGGAGGTGGGGTGGTGGAGGCGGGACAGGCCGTCTCTGGGTACGAGAAGCAAGGCAGTGTCTGAGCCAGTCACGGGGGGTGAGCCATGCGCGGTGGCCCAGAGAGCAAATCTGCCCGTGCGTGATGCTGTCCTGCTGAGGATGAGCCCTGACTCCCAGCGGGCAGTGCAGCCAGTCCAGACCCAGCGCTTCTTGTCCTGCTCTGAGGGAACCAGCTCTCAGAAGCTCCCGGAGCCTCCCAAGGCCTGGCAGAGGTCATCCTGCAGCTCAGCTTCCCGTCCTCTTCGTGGGGGTCCCCAGTCCTCCTTGTGGGGGCCCCCAGTGCTCTTCTTGGGGGGTTCCCAGTCCTCCTCATGGGGCCCCCTCAGTGGTCTTCATGGGAGGTCCCCAGTCCTCCTCGTTGGAGTTCCCAGTGCTCCCCATGGGGTCCGCAGTTGTGCACACAAGGGCATTTGTGTCTGAAGATTAGCCTTATCTCAGTCCACCCGTTCCTGTTGGGAGCTCTTCCAGGCTCACCGACCACTTTGGGAAAGTTCAAAGCGGGGGGGGTTTCAGGTTAACAAGAAAGGGTGTCGGCCAAGGTGCACTTGGGCTCGCTAGAGGTTTGAATGCAGGGTGCTTTCCCAGACACCAGGGGACCCTGCTGCCGTGGGTTTGTCGTGGGCCAGCGGTAGGCTCCCCACCCCCACCCGTACCTGCTCCTGTGATTCCGTATGCAGCCAGCCCCCTGGGCGGGCCGGAGGAGGGGGGGTCTCTGCTTTCCACACGGTCAGAGGATATGTATTCAGCCTTGGGTCCCCAGGGCCTAGGACCTCCTGCCTGTGCTGTTGGGGTTTCCATGGTTCCTATTGACCTTGAGCCCACCCACGCCCCACCTGAGCCCCCAGCATCTTGTTCCCTGGAGCCCCAGCCACCCCGGCCTCAAGTGAGGGCTACAGGGAGCTGCAGCCCAGGGGCGGGTTTGATGGTGAGGCTTTTTGTGGCATGGCTTTGCAAACTTGAGACTCTATCAGTTTGTAAAATGCTGTGCTCGCGGAAGAACAGAGAGGTCTAATTTCAGGTTACGGCATGGACTTGTTTACACCCCGATTAGGTAACATGCCATATCGGGATTTAGAAGACGTACAGCTTTGGTCATTTGTGTGGTCTTTGTCCACGGCTCCCAGCTCCTCAGACCCCTGGACTCACCCTTAGCTAAGGGCCAGAGGGTGTGTTGTGTTATGTTAATGGAGGCCTTCAGACCCCTTCCCAGGCCTGGGGGAGCTGGCTGCCAGGGGAAATACCACTGTGATTCTTGGCTTGAAATTCCTAGTCCCACCTCTAACCACCCCCTTCCCTAAAAACCCAAGAGGATGGGATCACAAAGCTTCTGTGTTAGCGAGCATGTGGAGACTGGGGACAGTGGACCCTGGTGGGGGGGGCGGCGTGGGAGCGCCACACCCCCTTCCTCTCCCTTCCTCTCCCTTCCGGCTGTACAGTCACATCCTTTATTGTATCCTTTACTGGTAAACATGACTAAGGGTTTCCCTGAGTTCTTTGAGCGCCCCCAGTGAATGAAAAGAACCTAGGGAGGAGAGTGTTGGGACCCGCCATTGGTAGTGGCAGATCAGAAGCAAAGGGGCCAGCCTGGGGCTCCCGACTAGCACCTCAGTGTGTGGGGACAGCAGGGGGAACCAAACCCATCCCCTGTGGGGTCTGCCACTGTTTTGGGTAGAAGGGGCCAGAAGTGAGTTGAATTCTTGCTGGCATCTGAAACTCGCTTGGTGTTGTGGGGGGACCCTCCCCCCACTCTGGAATTGGGTCTGAGACCCATAAAAAATCATAGTTCTTAGGTTCAATGTTACATAAAAAGCTGATGAGCAAATGTGGTTTTCTAGAACAAACACAAATGAGTCATTGCATTTCCTACCCCAAGTAAATGTTGTGGGCAGTGCAGGTTATAAAACCCATTTCTGTCGTTCACATGGCAGGTTGGGGGGGATTTTTGGTAAACACATCCTGAGTTTAGAAGGACAAGACCAAACACACATCTTGAGTTTAGAAGGACAAGACCAGACGCACTGGGTAGCTAAGCTGGGTCCTCACCCCACCCTGACTCATGGCAAATCCTGGGTTTTGAGGAGGAAGGACAGACACCCTCAGTCTTCTTGTCTTCAGGGCAGAACAGCAAGGGCAAGCTTGGCCCTTCTCTTCTTAGGGTGTCTTACTCTCCTAAAAACTGCTTCCCGGTAAAGCTTAGGGCCCCTGATCAGAATTATGTGTTCATTAATGCCAAATAAAACATTTGGGACTTTTGTAAGATTTGTACAGTAGTCAGTCCTGCCCCCCAAAGCCTCGGGGGGCTCGTGACTCGATGTGGGGGTCCTTGGGGTCACAGAAGTCAGGTGGCCCATCGGCCTTCCCAGTGTGGCACCGTCTTGCTGGCCAGCCCCACCGGCCTGGAGGCCTCCCCACCTGCTTATCTGCTATTCCTTCCCTTTGCCACGTTGGCCGTTAGGGCGGATCTTCAAATACTTGGAATTCTGAATGGCATCTCTTTCTGGGCTGGTGACATGCGGCACGTCCTCTCGGGATACCGGGGGGTGGGGGACAGCTCGCTACCCGGCAGGGACATGGTCCCAAGGTCGACAGCCGGTGCCCCGACCGTCCTCCTGCGCCCACACAGCCTCTCTGTTTCTCACGCTCAGTACAGCGTCCGGTCACTTAGAGCAGACAGTCGGCGCTTTATTGTACAACCAGCTTTGTAGCCAAGGCTTTTGCCCGGTGGAGGCTCATGAAGGGTTGTGAGCGCCAGGCTAAGCTCGGTGTTCTCTGAGCGCGCGTACCACAGGCCGGGCTAAGCTCGGTGTTCGGGAGGCTGCTGTGTTCAGTGCATTTTCCACTTCACAGTATTTTAGCTGATGGCGGTCCGTCTGGACGCAGCCCTGGTGTCAGTCAAGGGAAGTCTGTGCTGGTTAGTCTGACGCAAACGGCCTACGGCGCCCTGCATCTTGTAAGGACTCCATCAGGAGACCCAGTGGCGTGTCCCACCCTTATCAGCGCTGGCTGTCTCTAGGGCCCACGCAATGTCTGAATGGAGAGCCAGTTCCGAACATCTCCCTTGGGATTCTCGCCTCCCTCAGCGTTTTTCAACAGGTGGCCTGGCCGAGGCTTCCAAAACATGGGTCAGATTATGCCACTCTGCTGCTCACACCTCTGTCTCATTCGGAAGGACATGCAAAGTCCTGGGTTCGAAGACCCCATCTGACCTCCCTGCCTCCCCAGCCACCCCCTACTCTGCTGGCATCCATAGCTCCTGTTCTCCAGGCGGCCCCCCACGACCCCGAGAATGTGCGCTCTGGGAGGACAGGGGGCTAGCCTGCTTTGTTCTCTGCCCGATCTCTGCAGCCCAGCAGGGCCAGCTGCTATTCTAGGACCAAAATAGTGAACTTTCCCAAATCCACTGGGGTTTTGTAAGCAGCTCTTAAATGACTGCTATTTGTCCCCCTTCCAGAACATTTTGAAAACAACCAGCAGAACAGCGCTAAGTGCTGTCAGCGGGAGGATGCGGGCTGCTTCGGATCAGGGTGACTGTGCCGACAGGTATGTCTGCGAGGCCCAATGGGGCCCTGCTCCTCTGCACTGCACATAGGCGCTCAAGGACCTGCCTGGGCTGGCATCAGCTCAGGAGCACCGTCTGGGGTGGTAGTGGGGTGTTTGCAGAGCGCTCAGAGCACCTATGGCGGTGGAAGGAAGAGCGGGGGACTGGTCTTCTCGTGGGTGCCATATGGTAGCATCAGAGGAACCCAGAGCTCGGGACACTAATTGGAATAAACCAGTCACAGAGGATGGGTATTGTAGGATTCCACGTGCATGAGGTCCCTAGAGTGGTCGGGTTCCTAGAGAAGGATGGGTGGTGGGTGCCGGCAGCTGGAGGCCGGGAGCAAGTACCCGGTGTTCAGTGGGTGCGGGGTTTAGGGTGCTCGGGATATTTAGGGTGAAAAACCCTCGAGGTCTGCTTCACAACAGCATGGAGGTACCGAGCACAGAGGAAGTGAACGTTGCAGCATGAGAACGACGGTCGGCTTCATGTTTTTATTGTGGTCATTTTGCCACCATAAAAACGTAGCACTGAGCCGTCAAAAGTTGGAAGTCAGCATGCTTCTAAAGACACGTGGCCTGCATTGGTATTCTACCTCACGCTGGTCCTGAAATCTATGGTTTTACTCACCCTAATGAAAATTAAATGTTGACACATACAGAGAGCAAACTTGATCTTTCCGAAGGCAAACACAGGGTGTCTGGATGCAGACGTTTCTTTGTCCTTCCTGGTGACTAGCGCATTTCCACCATGTTCGCTGAGGCCAGCTGCCCCTGTGGCCCACCTGCAAGGCCGCCAGAATTGCTGTGCCCCCAGCCCTCTCTGTGCATCTCAACGAACCTGCTCTCCATTTATTTGCACGATTCTTCCCTCCTCTTCCCCATAAAATCCCCCATTGTTGAAGCCCCCACCTTATGAGGCAGAATTTGGGTTACAGAGACTAATAAGATCCCATCCTCCCCTGGGGGACCCTAAATCTAGTGCAGGAGGGAAGCATTATCCAAACAGCAGATACAGCAACCTGGGACCCTCCAGTGTCCACGGGGATGTGCAGGGGGTATTGGCTGCATCCGCTGAGTCAGGAAGGCCCGGGGCTGGGGACTGGGCTGGGGAATGACATGGAGGACCGTTAGCTGGAGCCAAGGAAAGCATCATCCCCGCAAACGGGGAACAGTACGCACGGAAGGAACGTGGCCCATTTGGGGAAAGCGGGTTAACTGTAGGGACAGATACTAGCCACCCCTGCTGGCAGTGCTGCTGGGACGAGCCACTCTGTTCCGGTGGGGGCTTAGCCCCGATGACACAGGCACCTTCCTGTGTCCTCTGGCCTCTTCCTTCTGGGGTCCAGATGAAGGAGAGCTGGATGCAGGTTAATAGAAGCAGCCCTGATGCTCTTGAAGGCCCTTTCAGGAGTGGCCGGTATCCCTGGGGTGGGAGTAGAAGCCCCCAGCAGGGCGGGGATCCAGAGGCCTTGCTCCAGGAAAGCTCTGGAAACAGGCATGAGCAGAGCAGGACTCTGGGGTGGCTCTCCCTGTCTGTCCTGGGAAGCTGTGTGAGCTCAGAGGGCACCTGTGGGGTTTGAAGGAACATCACTGCATTAACAGCTAAAGGAATCTAAGGGAACGGGTAGGGAGCAAGCAGCCAGGACGAGTGGACTAGGACTGTGTCACGGGAAGACAGCTGGCGTGGGTGGTGGGAGAGGTCCTGGATGGAGAGAACAGGTGACCCCGTTCGGACAGGGAGGGCCTGGGGCAAGCCTCAGGAGGGCGAGGCCCCGGGAGCTGGCAGGGCAGCAGGGGGGCTCACGGGACCTATGGTGTTTGTGCTGTTCTCTGAAGTCTGTGCCCCTTGCCGTATGACTGGCTGGAAGCCAGGTGTCCTGAGCCCAGATGCTTCCTGCCCAGCGTGTTAGGACAGCCTGGGCCAGAGCTGCTCAGCTTCACCGGCCCAAGGACAAGGATCCAGCCCTATAGCAGAGCAGGGGGACAGTGTCCCTGTCTGAGTGCCCTGGGCCTGAGCGGCCTTGGCACATCCTTCCTATAGGGCCCCTGGGTTGAGATAAATGGGGTCCTGTAGCATGGGACATGAAACGGACCCTCTAAGAGGTCCTCATCCTTGCTGGCTGTGGTCAAGCCCCTCACACCCCCTTCCTAGAACCTTGGAGAGCACCAGACTTGATGAGCTGCCGCCCTGCCCAGCAGCAGCCACCAGGCATTCAGCTGCAGCCCCGAGTCACAAGTGAATCCTGTGGAGGCCTGGCTCTGCCTTGGGGGACAGCTCCCTGTGACCTGAGCCCAGACTGCCACCCCCAGACTACAGAGCATGTTAGGACAGTGACCCGCCCTTCGGGTGAGCCATCTGAAGCAGGGGCCCAGCTGGGGACAGATGTTAGTAAATGGCTTTAAATACATTCCTGCTCTGTGGCAGTCATCCTGGAACACTGGCACAGCCCTGGCGGGGTCAGCTCTACCTGCCGGTACCTGCTGTCACCGGGACCACTGACGAACAGGTGCGGGCCACATGGGCCACGTGAGCGAGCAAAGCACAGCCAACCTTCCTGTCTCTGCCTTTTTCCTTCGTATCCAGAAACTCCCAGGGACCTTCTGTGACACTTGTGAGCTTCCGGGGCAGCAGTGGCCCAGGCCCTTGTTGCCAATGGATGTCCACAGCTGGGAACACAAGCAGCGACTTCTGTGGGCTTCTCCAGGTAGGTGTCTACCGGCTGTGGCGGAACGTCTCCGGGAAGCTGCTGGTGGGTCAGGCGGCCCTGGGGCTTGGGGGCGAGCTATGTTTCTGGCTGCTGGTCCTTCAGACGCAGCTCAGCGGGTCTGAAAGTGTAACCTGATTTGGATCCTCACTAAAGGAAAGTGTGCACGGTAGTTTCCATGTCTGCAAGAGCATCACCGCTCAGCCGTCCCCTTTGATCATAGCTGACCCTATAGAGGAGCTCATTCATGGTAGCTCAGCAGGGAGCAGCGTGAACTTGGGGTAAAAACGGCTCCCTGGGCTCGTGGTGGTTGCCAGCGGTGCCCTCTTGGCCACTACGCTCGCTGGCAGGTGTGAACCCTCTCCAGAACCCGTCTGCAACACATGGGCCATCCTGCACTAACCCCCATATGAAGGAGCCCCCTGCAGCACATGGGGACCCTTATTCTCCAGCTTCCTGACTGTGCAGAAGGCAGCGCGGATGCCAGCCTAGGCCCTGGCACGCGCCCCCCTCCCCCGCCCCGCTCACTCACCTCTTGAATTCCAGTGCACCTGTCCCGCAGTGGGCTCCTGCCGCCTGAGCACAGAAACCTCCTCCTGCCCCTTGGGACAGTGGCACTCTGCAGAGGATGTGGCCCCAGAGCGGCTTCCAGGGACCGACGACGAGGCGGCCACTGTTGGGATGGGGGCCCCCGTTGGGGTGGCTGCGTCCCCGCAAACCAGCATTCAGACCACACCATCTCCCACCTTACCCGGAAGGTAGGGTGCGTGTGGCCGGGGGGCCAACGTCTGTCCCAGATCCTGATTCTGGAGCCACGTCCAGGGAGCTGGCAACATCACTGTCCCCCTGGTCACATAGTGGTGGTTGCAGCTGTAGCCAGTGCTTGCAGCCCCAGTGCCCTGGGCCATGCATCTGGCCACTGTTTTCCCACGAGAGCCCATGTTACGGGTGGGCTTTGTAATTCGGGTCAGGCCCACGCCCAGCTGGACTAGAGCTGTGAATGATTGCGTATCCCCAGTGCACACACGGGGCACTCACAGCACCACGGGCCGCCAGCGGAAAGGCTGGTGCCCAGCCCGTGTTGGGCATTTTCACAGAAACATCAGAGGTCATGACTTTTGGGGAGCATGGCTTGTACGACCCTTACTTCAGCGCCGAGGGAAAAGATTTGCATCAAGCCTGGGATTAACGCCTCCAGAGCGGGGCTCTCAGATTGTAGCTGCCCTCAGTGTCCTTGTGTCCCCCCCCCCCACTGGCCTCTGACTCCATGTACCTGGCATGTCTCACCAGTGCCTGGTGATGCTGGTGCCACTGGTCCTGGGACCCCACTTTGGGAACTGGGAAAGTAAGCCCTGCCGTCAGATTCCACAAAGCTTGACCTCCTCTGGTCTTTCCGTCCCTTCTGCTCAGACCACTGTGTTCTCTGAAGCTGTCCTTTTCTCTCCCCATAGCTCCCTTGGCCACAATGGCTCAGCGTGCTGGCCTCCTCCCAAGCTGCTCTGTCCCCTTGCTCAGTGTCACCCTGGAGCCATCTCCGTGCAAGTTCCTGCTGACGCAATTGACCCCGCTGTCTGTGGCTTCCCAGACACGGACGCTCAGGCGCCTCCCAGGCTGGGGTTCCGGGTCCAGGTGGCTTCCCAAGCAGCTCTGCATCTGGCAATGGATTTCGGAGATGGCTCTGGGGTTCAAGTGATGGTCTACAATGTGTCCGGGGGAATGGCGGTCACCGCCTACCACCAGTTTGGAAAAGGTAGGGCGCTCGGCATCAGGATCTGAACCCAGGCAGGGAGCGCAGGGACATCGGGACTCCAGAGGCTGAAAGTAGACCTCACTCCCCCCACTTCACCCCGTGCCTGCCATGATCTGGTAACAGGCTCAGGTGCCTGCACTGTGCCTCCCCCATACCCGTTTCCTCATCAAGTCCTGCCATCGCCCTGTCCTCTGTTTGGAGGAGCACGGGGAGACCAGAAGGGTAGGAGTTTGTCCTGCAGTCACACACCTAGTGAGCCACGTGACCCCCTCCACAGGGAAGGCTCTGAGCTGTGGTGCTGGTTGTGGAAACGGCCCTTCAGTTGCACACACACAACATTGCACACTTAATCTTGTGCACTAAAATGTCAAACACTTTGCATTTAGGCAAAGTCACAAAAGCTGTCTTTCTCCAGACATCTTGGCGCTGGAACCAGTCTGCGTGGACAAGGACCAAGTCCCCAGAGCTGGTGCTGGGGGATGGGGCAGAGGGCAGAATTCCGATCTTGTCCTGCTCACCGACACCATGTCACCGTTTGCTTTCTGTTTATTTTTTATTCTTACTTTTTGAGTATGGTACATTCTTAAAGTTCCAACCCCCACCTTATAGGGGGCTGGGGGCCATGGGTTCACCCCTCAGGCACAGTGCTCGTCTCGGAGATGTCCGCGCAGTTGAGTATTTAGTACATTGGACTGTGCGTTCCAGCCTCGAGTCTGAGGGGGCTGGCTGCACTTTCTTTTTATCTGAATGGCCACCCCAGGTGCTGCTGGCTCTGCCCCTGGGGATCTGGAGACCACCAGCCTCCGCCCACCGCCCCCAGCCTACCCTCCACACCCCTGCTTGTGGGTTGGGTTCTGCTGTCCATGCAGCTGAGCTCCCCTCTGTTACTGGTCTTTTCTAAAATTACTCTGGTTATTTTCACTTGTCCGTTTTCCCACGGGGACTTTAGACTCCCACTGGCTCACTTGAAAACATCTTATTGGCATTTTTGTCTGCATAATGTTAAATTCATGAATTGATTTCCACAGACTGTTTATGTTCAAGAAGCTCCCCCCTCGTGAAAATACCTTTCTCTGCCCAAGTCTTCTGTGTGTCTCTTGGAGCATTTAGAAGTGTCTTCACAGGGAAAGCGCACGATTCTCAGGAGAGATTTTATTTTCTGTGCTGGGGTGTGTGAGATCTTTTCTCTCATTTTCTCTTCCAGTGGGTTGTCATTGGGGTGTACAAGAGTCGCTGGTGTTCATTATGAGTTTTGTACCCTCTGTCATTCTGAATGATCACAGTGTGTGGTTACCGTGAAGCTCACTCTTTAGTGTTGGTCGGTGACGTGAACAGTATTTACAGGTGGGGGCACACCATCCACACTCCTCCAAGCTGACACCTGTCCGGTCCTCATCTCACTCACCCAGGGTGGCTGCTGCTTCCAGAACAAGGTGGCCGAGGACAAAGGACAGTGGCATCTTGTTTCGAGATACCTTTGGTGTCGCCCGTTAAGCTTGGTGCCAGATTTGGGGCCGATAGAACTTCCTGAATGTTGAGGAGCTTCTCGTCTTTCCTCCTTTTTCAGGACTTTTTTTGTTTTCTGGTTTTTTTGAATTTTAAACTCCAGTTAGGTCACATACAGTGCGGTGTTAGTCTCAGGTGTGCAACACAGAGAGTCAACACTGCCCTCCATCACGGTAGGTGCGCTCCTTCACCCCTGTCACCTGCTTCCCCATCCCCGCCGCCTCTCCTCCGGGGACTAGCAGCATGT
>ML107177.1:27523-38950 GCA_003697995.1 Taxidea taxus jeffersonii | reverse complement strand
TTATTTTATTTTTTACGTTTATTCAGAAATAGTCTGCTTCATCAGAGTTTCAATAGGAGAGGGAGAAGTGGGCTTCCCACTGAGCAGGGGGCCTGATGCAGGGCTTGATCCCAGGACCCTGGGATCATGACCTGAGCCAAAGGTAGATGCTTAATTACTGAGCCACCCAGGCACCCCAGAATGTGGGTTATTTTTAAGGCTGTTGCCAAACTGGGGATTGGAGGATGGTACCAGGGTAAGTTAAAGTGTCATAAAGCTCTCTTACTGAGACTCAGCTATTTTTTTCTTGATTAAACATTATCTTAGTTGATACAAGGTTTTGATCAGATTCCAGAGTTCTGAACCAAGTTTTAGAATTCCCTATTTTTAAAAAAGATTTATTTATTTGAGAGGAGATGCAGAGGGAAAGGGAGAGAGTCCTAAGAGGACTCCTCACTTAGTGCGGACCCTGACTCAGGACACGATCCCAGACCCTGAGGCCACAACCTGACCCCAACCAAGTCCAACATTCAACCAGTTGCACCACCCAGGCACCCCTGGAATTCCCTATTTTTCCTGACATTTTTGCTGGCTTCCTATATTTTCATTGTATATTAAAAAGCCCTTTTTATCTCCACCCCACCACCCCAGTTCCAGTTCTTATTGCTGCACATCAGGAATATTTTAGGGATTCTTTTTTTGTTTTTTAAGGTAATCTCCATACCCAGCATAGGACTTGAACTCATGACCCCAAGATCAAGAGCTGCATGCTCTACTGACTGAGCCAGCACAGTACCCCTTAGGGATTCTTAAAAAGTAGTGCCTCTCATATACGACCCCCCTCCTTGATCATGTGACTAGCCTGCCGAGACAGTTGTAGCTCACAGTTTCTCCTCACCTATTAAATGGTGTCTCCAAGCTCTAGTTCCAGCATGGCTTTCCAGCTCTTCCTATTTTCCCCCACCCCAACACTCCCATGCTGTTTTGCTGAATCCTCACATGTAGCCTGCTCCCAAGTGTGCAGTTTGCTTTCCACTGCGTACACCATTGATGCTGCTCTTGCACCTCCATTCATGCTGTTTGCTCCCTATCCGGACTGTCCCCTGCCTTCACCTCTGCCTACTGAAACACTGTCCTTATCTTAAGAATCAGCTCACACTTCAGTCTTTCTATAAAGTCATTTTTAATCACTTCGACCAAAGCTAATCTCTCCTTCCACTAAACTGCAATGACATTTTCGTGCCAGTAATGTGATGTAAGTCAAATTAGTACTTGCTCTATTATTTATTTATTTATTATTATTATTTTTAAAAGATTTTATTTATTTATTTGACAGAGATCACAAGTAAGCAGAGAGGCAGGCGGGAGGAGGGGAGTAGGCTCCCCGCTGAGCAGAGAGCCTGACGTGGGGCTCGATCCCAGGACCCTGAGATCATGACCTGAGCCGAAGGCAGAGGCTTTAACCCACTAAGCCACCCAGGTGCCCCAATACTTGCTCTATTATTTATATTCATGTTTTCATTCACACATTCTATCCATAAATATTTAGTAACACCCACTGTTTGCTAGAGCTTCAGTGGAATGACATTGTCCTCAATGATCATAGTTAAGACATTGAACAAATAAGCACATATCTATTATAATAATTACTGAGAAAGAGAAGAAACCCGATAGGATTCAGTGAATGAGAATAGGATGAGTCCAAGTTTCTCAGGTTAATAGTGAGGAGAGAACATGACAGGAAGAGGGCACAACATGGCTGAGGAATGTGAAGCATGCTGTGTGCCTTACCGTCTCTATGAGAGTCAGAGAAACATTTCCATTACCACAGTGCTTTATACTTACTGCACATAAAGAATAAAAATTAGTGAGACGGTAAGAAGGTTAAGAAGAAGAATAATGTAAATTAGACAAGAAAAAAACAGAACCCGGAGCACCGGGGTGGCTCAGTTAGTTAAGCCTCTGACCCTTGGTTTCAGCTCAGGTCATGATTTGAGGATCCTGAGATCAAGCCCCACGTAGGGCTCCCAACTCAGTGAGGAGTCTGCTTCCCTTCTCCCTCTCCCTCTCCCTCCGCCCCTCCCCCTGCCTGCACTTGCTTTCTCTCTAAAATAAATAAATAAATTAAAATTTTTTTTTATTTTTTATTAACATAAAATGTATTATTAGCCCCAGGGGTACAGGTTTACAGTACTTCACAGCACTTACCATAGCACATACCCTCCCCCGTGTTCATAACCCCACCACCCCCTCCCTCCCCGCAACCCTCAGTTTGTAATAAATAAATAAATCTTTTTTTTTTTAAAGATTTTATTTATTTATTTGTTAGAGAGAGAGAGAGCGAGCTCAGGCAGACAGAGTGGCAGGCAGAGGAAGAAGCAGGCTCCCTGCTAAGCAAGGAGCCCGATGTGGGACTCGATCCCAGGACGCTGGCATCGTGACCTGAGCCGAAGGCAGCTGCTTAACCAACTGAGCCACCCAGGCGTCCCTTAAATAAATAAATCTTAAAAAAGAAAAGAAAAAAGAGAAACCAGTAATTAAAAAGGGAGAAGAATAAGTGAGCAGAGAATAATATCATTTAATTTCCTTTCTGTTTCAATGAAATAACGGCAGTAGCAGCAGCAGGAAATGTTTATCGAGTGCTCACTCTGGGCTAGGAGCTATGCCAAAAGCTTTACGTGTGTCATTTTATCTAACTTTTAAATTGAGTGGCGTCTGCCCTTTCTTTTCTGCAGTGTCTTGTCTCAGTGTCAGGATGTGGAACTCTCCTTCCCACAGCAACCAGAGGGATCCAGCATCTTCTGTGGTACGAAGAGGGGAACAGTGTTTCTTACTTCATACCGGGTAATTCTGCTTCTGCTTTGATCGGATTAACTGCACATTTGTTTTCCTTAAAATGGAGAGAGGGTAAACGTTGACTTTCAAAGTGCTTTAAAACATTCACGCTTTTATGGTTTTCCATGTTGAGGAATATGGAAGAAAATGGGTGATGTTAGGCCGGACGTCAAAGCAGCCTTGGCCTTAGAATTGCCCTGCTGTGTCTCGATCCGTGGACAAGCTGTCGTCCTTCTCTGAAATTTCTCTCCTCTCGTAGGTGATCTTCGTGACTTCACACACAGTCAATGACTCCATGTTTTCTTTTATGATGCCGTTTGATCTCATGAGTAACTGCACCGTGGAACAACCAGTCTTCACCCCCAACTTCATTAAAGGGATCGTTCAGGCAGCCCCAGATGGTAAGTGTTGCCCCTCAGAAGTGGGGTTTGCTTGTTTGTTTGTTTCTGAAAAGCTTCCAGAAGGTTTAAGATTCAGACTTGGCTCATGTTGGGATTCAAAAAAAAGCTGCCCTGCTCCTTTGGGTGGTGCTTCTCTCTCTGGGGCAGTCCTGTCTGGCCAGTGGTGCCAGCACCTTGGTGAGTGTGTGTCATTTCTTCCCCCAGGTGGCTGGGAAGGACAGGCTACTTTCAAATTAGCCTTCAGAAAAGGAGGTGCCATCGAATTTGCCCAGTTGATGATGAAAGCTGCCTCTGCTGGTGAGCAATGCTAATAAGGATTCTAAATGCTCTGGGGGGCTGGAGGCCTGTGGAGGCGAAGTAGGGCTGTTACCCACCCAGTCAAGACTTCGGCCTCCGGGGTCAGGCAGTTGGTAGCTGCACATGTACTCACCAGGCATCTCCTGAGCCTCCTACTATGGGGCGCGCACCACAGCGCAGGCTGGGAGCAAGACTAGTCCGTCCCTCCTCGTCTTAAAGGAGTTTGCAGTCTACCAGGAGCTTGTACTCAGACACCTGAATGACTAATTTTACCTGATGATCTCTTGTCCTTTTAAATGCTGGTCTCATATCATTGAGTAGTCTCAATTTCAGCTCTGGAAGCCCCAGTTGCCTGAGCTGTTTTTCCTCTGTCATGCCTTTTTGTCCTTCCTCCTCTCTGGCTTTGCCTTTGCTTCTCTTAGCTGTAGTTCCCATTTTCATGAGAAGAGGGAAGAGGTATTGTCAGGTGCCACAGCACTGATCTAAAGTATGTACCAGATAACTCTTTTCAGACTGTGAATACAAATAATCCTTTTATGGGGCACCTGGCTGGCTCAGTCAATAGAGCATGTGACTCTTGATCTCTAGGGGTTGTGAGTTCAAGTCCCATGTTGGGTGCAGAGCCTACTAAAAAAAAAAATCCCTTAATGACATGTTTTTATTTCATCTAGCCTCATTTCATACCCCTCCTCTCTCACCTTTTGTACTCCAATCTAATTGGACTTCTGTGTGCCTTGTTCTCTCATCTCTGAGCCTTCATGTTATTTGTTCTTTTGGGTAATTTTATTTTTTTATTTTTTATTTTTTAAAGATTTTATTTATTGAGAGAGAAAGATATAGTGAGAGAGAGAATGAGAGAGGAGAAGGTCAGAGGGAGAAGCAGACTCCCCATGGAGCTGGAAGCCCGATGTGGGACTTAGTCTCAGGGCTCTGGGATCATGACCCGAGCCGAAGACAGTTGCTTAACCAACTGAGTCACCCTGGGTAATTTTATTTACTTATCTATTTATCTATTTTTATTTTTTAAGTAAACTCTATACCCAATATGGAGCTTGAACTCATGACCCCAAGATCAAGAGTCACATGCTCTTCTGACTAGCCCACTGAAATTTGCTCTATTTGGAATGCTCTTTCTCTTTCTCTGTTGCTTCCGCCTCCAACTCCAATCTTGTTGAGATGAACACAATCTAGAATCTAGTTGAGACGGACATACGCAAATACGCCCTAACAGAGGCATGGACAAAATGCTGGGGACACAGAAGGATGGAATGAATGTTCTAGCTCAGAAGACTGATTGGATCATGATACTATAAACCATGGCGAAGAATACAAGAGACAGTCTATGTTGGAGTTCAATTTTAGATATACTAACATTTATTGAACACTTACCATATAGTGGGCAGTGTTCTAGACCCTTTACATGTGTCAATATTTGTATCCCCTCACAAAAACATATGATGTAGCTACAGTCATTATCTCCCGTTGATAACAGGAGAAACTGAGGCAGTGATGGTTATACAGTGTCCCAAGGCTATACAGATAGACGGCGATGGAGCTAGAATCTGAACTCTGAGCCTCTTCTCACTCTTTTTTTGAACTTTTTAAAGAAAAATAATCTTATCTATGGAAAAGTCGCAAGAGTATTACAACAAGGGGCACCTGGGTGGCTCAGTGAGTTAAGCCTCTGTTGGGTTCTCTGCTTGGTGGGGAGCCTGCTTCCCCCTCTCTCTCTCTGCCTACTTGTGATCTGTCTCTCTCTCTCTGTCAAATAAATAAATAAAGTCTTTTTTAAAAAAACAGAATATTGCAACAAACTCTCATGGACCATTCATCTAGATTCATCCATTATTAACATTTTCCTGCCTTTGCTTTATCTTGTTCTTTTTTTGCTTTGTTTTTACTAAAGTATTTGGGAATAAGTCACAAAGATCATTTCCTTCATCCCCAAGTATTTGAATGTAAATCTCCTAGGAGCGAGGGTATTCTCTTATCTACCCTCAGTCTGCTTATCAAATTCAGGAAGTTTAACATGGAAACGATGCTGTTATTTAATATTTGGTTTATATTCAAATTCAAATGATTAACCCATTACTGTTCCTAATTCTAATAGCACACTTTTTTTTTCCCCCCAGTCAGGATCTGATCCCAGATTACACATTGAATTCAGTTGTCCTGTATCTTTGGTCTCCTTTAATCTGGACTCAGCCTTTCTTTGCCTTTCTTGATGTTGACATGTTAAAGAGAATACAGGCTTATTGTTTTGTAGAATGTCCCTGAATTTGGGTTTGTCTGTTTCTTCTAGCTTAGATGCACATCATGCATTTTAAGTGGCAGGAATACTATATAAGTGATGTTGTATTTTTTGATCCTATATTCTTCATTCGTGCATCTTATTATATGTGAGGCACATTGGAATACTAGTGGCCAGTGGATTTGCAGCTCAGAGCTCCAAAGATGAACTGTATCTTTTAGAGACTGATGTAGCAATCCTCAGCACACAGGTCATCTCTGGGGCCACGTGAGTGATAGGCTCATTTAGTGACTTACGTGTGTTATTCCAAGGGTCCTCAACAGCTCTGGGATGGGTAGGGAGGGGTGACCTTAATGAAGAATGCAAAGGGGCTGACTGAGGTAGGAGGAATGGGGTTGATCATCCTAGAGGTCAAGGAAGGACAGTTCCGGGTGTCACCGAGTGGTCATTTGTGAGCTGCTATAGAGACGTTTGATAAAATGAAGACTGAAGGGCGTGCGCCGCGCGTGGGCATTTGAGTCTATTGGTGGTCTTGCAAGGGAGAAATGCTAAAGAAGACAAGTGGCAGAAAAGCCATATGTAAGAAATTGAGGGGTGGGCGCCTGGGTGGCTCAGTGGGTTAAAGCCTCTGCCTTCGGCTCCGGTCATGATCTCAAGATCCTGGGATCGAGCCCCGCATCGGGCTCTCTGCTTAGCAAGGAGCCTGCTTCCCTTCCTCTCTCTCTGCCTGCCTCTCTGCCTACTTGTGATCTCTGTCTGTCAAATAAGTAAATAAAATCTTTAAAAAAAAAAAAAAAAGAACACAACAGTGAACTAGGCGAACATAGCCCCTAACTTTGTTAAACTTACAGGCTAGTGAGAGTCATACAAAAAATAAGCAAACGGGGGTGTCGGGGTGGCTCAGTCGGTGAAGCATCTACCTCAGGTCATGGTCCTAGGGTCCTGGGATCGAGTCCCACATCAGGCTCCTTGCTCAGCAGGTAACCTGCTTCTCCCCCGACCTCTGCTTGCCACTCTGCCTACTTGTGTGCTCTCTCTCTCTCTCTATATATATATATGTATCTGTCAAATTAATACATAAAATCTTTTTAAAAAAGAAGAAATGAGCAAACATATAAGTTAATAAAATAATTATTTCTGGGAAGGATATTAATAGGATATTGAAAAGGAGGTTAGTAGGGGTAAAGAGGACAACTTCAGATTTATGATGAATTAGTTAAGATAATGCTCTCTATTGAAACAGAAAAACCTTAAATTATCAATAGCTTAAGACAGTAGATATTACTGCTTATGTAAAGGACAATCAGCAAGGGTAATATGGGGCTCTGAACCACATAGCCCTTTAGGGACCCAGAGTACTAGGGTCTTTGCCATCTTTAACACATGGCTTCCATAGCCCCTCTGGATAGCCGGCAGAGAGGGAAAGAGAGTAGATGTTTCACCTGGGAAACTTGCACCAGGAAAGCCCTGGAAGCGGTGCACCTTACTTCTGGTCACATGCCATAGGCCAGAAATAGTGTGGTAGGCTGATAATGGCTCCCAAAGATATTTCCATGTCCTAACCCTCAGAGTCCATGAATTTTGCCTTGTTTAGAAAAAGAATCCCTGCAGATGTAATTAAAGGATCTTAAAGGATCTTGAGATGAGGAGATTACCCTGCATTATCCAGGTGGGTCCCAAAGCCATCACAAGGGTCCTTATAAGAGAGATGCAGAGGAAGATATACAAGAAGTGTTTTCTTTCTTCTGTATCACGTTGCCATTAAATGGGCTTCAGTGGTTGTGTCTTGCCACCTAGATAGAATCCTCACTTGGATTCTGAACATTTTTTATGGTAAGTGCTATGCTAGGCCCTGGATAAGCACAGGCAAGTAAGACACAATCTCTGCCCCCACGAAACATACAGTTCAGGACAAGGGAGGTATATATTTTTTATCTTGTATCCTGGGAGCATTTTAGGACACATATGTGAGATGATGGTTGATACTTAATTATTTGGTTGACAGCTGGTATAATACATCTGACTTAAAAGAATTAAAAGTCCCTATTTTGCCAAACTTGTCTTCTCAGCTGCCAGAGGAGTTCCACTTGGAGGTGTAAATTACTGGTTCGGCTCTCCAGGACTGTACGTAGTTTCTGGGCAGGGGGGCATGATGTGCTCTCAACAGATGCCTTGTCCAGGTAAGGAGTGGCAGGGAAGTTCTCCTTGGGAGGTGGAAAAATATGCCAAGGGCTCAAAGATCCATTCATTGCTAGTTTGCCTCCAACTCTACTATAGGAGAAATAGGAGACGTTTAGAGAATTGGAAATGGTGGAGTCCATGACTTCGTTTCTAGACTGAAGCCCCGTGGCAGGTCAGCAAGTAATTGGGCTTCAGTTTGAGGCTTACTTTTAACTGTAATGTTATATGGAGCAGACATGGGCGACTCCTGCTAGCAGGAACAGTCACTTCCTTCCTACTTATAGCCTGAGCAGAAAAATGTGCTCTTCCCCACCGCCCCCTTCCCATTTCACACAAGTTTAGCCGTCATGCTCGTGCCGGGCCCTTCAGCCTCACTGAGGACTCCAGCTTCATGCCCTGTGTCCTTTAGCAGTTGTGCCTGTCCACAGTGATTCTCAAATGTGGTCCACAGCCTACTGATGGGCCACCAAGGGTTTCCTAACAGGCTGTCAGCAGGCCCCAAAAGGTAGTCCTTTCTTAGGTTCTCCTTGAAACATGACATACGTGTCTACAGCTTTTAGTTTTGTGTACAATTGATGTCACAAAATTATATCTTTATAGTTGTATGGCTAAAAATATAATCTAATAATTCTTTTAAATGCATTGGTCTCTGAGAGGTGCCTGGGTGGCTCAGTCAGTCAAGCCTCTGACTCTTGGTTTCAGCTCAGATTGTGCTCTCTGGGTCATGAGATCGAGCCCTGTGTCAGGCTCCTCGCTCAGCCATGACTCTTCTTGAGATTCTTTCCCTTTCCTTCTCCCTCCCCCTTTGCTCCTTCCTCCACTCTCATGCTCTTTTTGTCCTTAATAAATAAAATATTTAAAATAAATAAATAAATGCATTAGTCTCTTAAATTACATAGAAAACAAAAAATGGAATTACAAGCCATTATTACAAAATATTAGCTTTTGTAATTGCCCAGTGATTCAGCTTTACTGAGATCTTTATTCCTATAAAGACGGCTTTAAATTATTGTCTGGTGTCCTTTCACTTCGCCTTGCAGGACTACCTTAAGCACTTCTTACCCGGCAAGAATGAACTCCTTCAGCTTTTGTATATCTGGGAACATCTTTCACATCTTTCTCTCTCACTCTTGAAGGAGTTTGGCCAAATAGAGGGTTCTTGTTTGACAGTTTATCAGTGGCCTCTAAAGTTTCTGCTGGGAAATCTGCTCATTATCTTACTGAGGATCCCTTGTATGCTATGATTCACTTCTCTCTTGCTGCTTTCAAGACTCTCCCTTTGTCTCTGTCTTTTGAAAGTTTAATTAGACTGTATCTCAGTGTGCGTTTTTTTAAGTTCATCTTACTTGAAGATTATTGAGCTTCTGGATGTTTATATTCATGTTTTCATCAAATTTGGGAAATTTACAGTCACTATTTGTTCAAATATTTGCTCTGTCCCTTTTTTTCTCCCCTTTCTGGGACTTCCTTCTGGTCTGCTTGATGGTGTTCCACAGGTCCCTCAAGCTCTGTTCACTCTCAAGCTCTGTTCATTCTTCTTCAGTGTTCAGGTGTGTGTGTGTGTGTATGTGTGTGTGTTTGTTTCCTATTCCTCAACCTCTACTGTTTCTGTGGTCTTATCTTCATGTTAACGGATTCATTCTTCTGTCTACTCCAATCTGAATTTGAATCCCTCTAGTGATTTTTTCATTTCAGTTGCTGTACTCTTCAGCTCCAGAATTTCTTTTTGGCTTATTAAGTTTTCCACTTCTACTGGTATTTGTATTTGATGCATACATCATTTTCTTGACTTCTTCCACATTTTCCTTTTGTTCTTTGAGAATCTTTAAGACCATTCTTTTATTTTTTAAAAATTTTTAATTTTTTAAGGTTTTTATTTATTTATTTTTAAATTAAAAAAATTTTTAAATAAACATATAATGTACTATTAGCCCCAGGGGTACAGGTCTGTGAATTGCCAGGTTTACACACTTCACAGCACTCACCATATCACAAACCCTCCCCAGTGTCCATAACCCCACCACCCTCCCCCCCTGCCACCCTCAGTTTGTTTTGTGACATTAAGAGTTTCTTATGGTTTAAGACCATTTTTTTTTAAAGATTTTATTTATTTATTTGACAGATCACAAGTAGGCAGAGAGGCAGGCAGTGACAGAGGGGGAGGCAGGCTCCCTGCTGAGCAGAGAGCCCGATGTGGGGCTCGATCCCAGGACCCTGGGATCATGACCTGAGCCGAAGGCAGAGGCATTAACCCACCGAGCCACCCAGGCACCCCTAAGACCATTCTTTTAAAGTTTTTTCTAGTTATCTCAAACATAAATATGGATTACAGCAAACTTGACAGCTGTCCATTCATTGACTCAGTTAAACCACTTTGGAAATGTAGCCAAGAAAATAAATAAAGTCCAGGTTTATTGCAATGTTAGAAAATTGGAAATGGGGTGCCTGGGTGGGGCAGTTAATTGTCAGACTCTTGGTTTTGGTTTAGGTGATGATCTCAGGGTCCTGGGATCCAGTCTGTGCTCAGTGTGGAGTCTGCTTAAGACTTTCTCCCTCTCCCCTTCCCTGCTCCTGTGCTCAAGCTTGAGCATGCTTTCTCTTTCTCTCTCTCAAATAAATAAAGAAATAAAATCTAAAAATAAAAAGAAAATTGGAAACAACATGCTCTCCTACAGCAGAGAAATTAAGTAGCACCTATCCATGTTAGATAAAATGTTGTCTAGCTTTTAATGTATGAAATATGCTAATGATAAAAAGAAATTTTTATAATGTCAAGTAAAAAGAGCCAGATAAAAAAATGTATAGGTGTTATGATTATGAGTGTATAAAAATATTAACAGATTCTACAAAGAAATACACCAAAATATTAAATTTTTGTCTTTGAGAGTGGATTATAGACGACTTTTGAAGTTCATCTTTTCAGGGTGCGTGGGTGGCTCAGTTGTTAAGCGTCTGCCTTTGGCTCAGGTCGTGATCCCAGGGTTCTGGGAATGAGCCCTGCCTGCTTTTCTCTCTGCCACTCCCCCTGCTTGTGTTCCTTCTCTCACTGTGTCTCTCTGTCAAATAAATAAATAAAATCTTTAAAAAAAATAAAGTTCATCTTTTCTTTATTTTCTAAATATATACTCCTCATTCAGCATGTATTACTTTCTTCATACTCAAACAAAATTTTATTAAATAAAATATATCTTTGAGCACAACTATAAGTAATGTAGAGATATAACTGTAAGGTTATTTTCATGTTAATTTGAACCCCTCCACAACAGGAAATGATAAAGCCTTCATCCAGTGGTGGCTGAAGGATCTGGCTTTAGCATTATTCTGCCGGAATTCTTTTCCTGTGTTAGTTAGCTTCTTCTTCCTTCTTACCTACTCCTTGTCCACTTTAAAAAATGAGTAACTGATTTTTTTTTTTTCCTTCTCAGCCTACCCATTTGTTGTCTATGGACCCTCACAGGCAGGATACGGACCCACACAGGCGGG
>ML107177.1:0-27123 GCA_003697995.1 Taxidea taxus jeffersonii | reverse complement strand
GAGAAAGAGGAGGAGGCAGGCTCCCTGCTGAGCAGGGAGCCCAATGCAGGACTGGATCCCAGGACCCTGAGATCATGACCTGAGCTGAAGGCAGAGACTTTAACCCACTGAGCCACCCAGGTGTCCCTTGGGCTGCATTTTTTAACGTATGTGAGGGTGGAAAAATCTTCCTGCTTTTCTCCTCTACCCTACTCAAGAAACATTTATTATGCTGTTTTCCAGGCCCTAAAATATGTTAGAAATATCAAGTTGAACACAGCATTATTTATATTATTGAAAGGATGGAACAACCTAAATTTCCAATAGAGAGAATTTCATAAATCATGGTACATCCATATAGTGAAATATGTGGCCATTGAAAATTATATCTGGATGTAGGAAAAACCCTTAAGATAAAAAACAGTAGGACCACCTGGGTGGCTCAGTGGGTTAAGCCTCTGCCTTCGGCTCAGGTCATAGTCTCAGGGTCCTGGGATCGAGCCCTGCATTTGGGTTCTCTGCTCAGTGGGGAGCCTGCTTCCCTCCTCTCTCTGCCTGCCTCTCTGCCTACTTGTGATCTCTCTGTCATATAAATAAATAAAATCTTTTTTAAAAAAGATAAAAAACAATGAAACACTATAGGAAAGCAGTGATAAGGTTGACTATATCAAAATTTGGGACTTCCATGTGACCAAAATTAAAAACTAGGAAACAAAATAGGAGAAAGTTAATCTCCAACATGTATGTTAAACAAATAATTTATAGTCAGAATATATGAAGAACCCCTACAAGTCAATCAAAAAGAAAAAATGGACAAAGATGTAAATTCCCAATTAACTGAGGCAATAGAGTGGCTCAGAAACATTTGAAAAGATGTTTATTCAACTTGACTAGTGTTAGGAAAATGCAACTTAGCATGAGAATTTTATCTGCAAAGATTTACAAATATTGGAAAGATTGAAAAACTTAAGTGTTGAGAAGGAACACACTGAGGAGAAAGGTTATTTTGTACAAAACTGGTGAGTGTAAATTGGTATGAATTTTTAGAAGGAAATTTGGCAGTACCTTTTAAAAATTAAAAGATACCTACCCTCGATTTAGTAGTTTCACTTCTTAGTATCTGTTCCTGAGAAATGTTTGTACATGTGCACAAAGATGTGTGTAGGCAGATGTTATTACATTGTTTCTAACACCACAGAATTAGAAATAACCTGTGTTCACTCATAATAAATATTTACACAAACTATGATACATCTAAGCTACATGCGCAAAAATTTCTGTCTTAGTGTTAAATGAGAAAGGCAAGTTGTAGGGGTTATATACTACAGTGATCTTCAATCCCATCAGACGGAATGCCCACATAACAAATAGTTGGTAATGTCTCCTTTATATTACTTGAGTGAAATTTGTAGACAGCTGTGTATGATTCCACACCATTTCAACCAAAATCAGTATATAGTACCATACATGTGATATAAAGAAATAATAGAAAACTAGTTTATAGTAAAATTTTAAGTATTTTAATATGTAAATGTTCAAATTCCACCATACTAGAAGACCACAAAGTAATCGGGCGCTCGCCCCCGGGATGTAGATTCACCAAATCTGTAAATGCTGGGGGTGCCGACTGGTCCTTGTAGGTGCATTAGTGACTTGAATGCCATGCTGGCCGTGCCACTGGTAATGTCATTTTCCAAAATAACCAACTCTTGACAAATTTCCAAATAAAAGATTTAGTTTTTCCTTCATTTACACAGTGGTTGAATTCCTGAGAAGTTCTGTATGTATTAAAATCATGTGAAACCTGGGTTAGGATCTAGGCTTAAATGATTCCAAGCCCATGTTTCACCTGTACCAATGGCCAGAGATTCATTTGTCGTGAGGAACTGCCCTGTACTTTTCAGGATGTCTAGTGTGCTTGACCCCTCACCTAGCAAATACCAACTGTGGCCTCTGACTGTGATAACCAGAAATGCCCCCACTTATGTCATAATTGCCCCCTGGGGGTCAGTGCCTTCCTTGCTGAGAACTCATTCTAGACTATTCTAGACTGTTCCAAGGTTTTCAGCCTCTTAAAATCTCACTGTTCCCCCTACTTTGACCAACTTCCTGATTTAATTGGCCTTTTCTTGCTTGCTTTCAGGCTCATCAAGCCACCTATAAGTGAGATCTTAAAAATATGTCAAGGGACGCCTGGGTGGCTCAGTTGGTTAAGCGGCTGCCTTTGGCTCAGGTCATGATCCCAGTGTCCCGGGATCAAGTCCCACATTGGGCTCCCTGCTCAGCAGTGAGCCTGCTTCTCCCTCTGCCTCTGTCTGCCTGTGCTCACTCTCTCTGACAAATAAATAAATAAAATCTTAAAAAAATATATTATGTCAAGTGTTTTTAGATATATAGCAGAAGGGTTTCAGGAGCTGTAGTGCACAATATTACCAGACCCAGAAGACATTTAAATCATATATTTTTTTCTATGTATATTTTGTATGTAGCTGAAAACATGTACATACAGTTTCACCTGATGCTTTATATTTTCATAGAGTTTTTTTTAAATGGCTTTGAGGTATAATTGATATACATTAAAGTTTGCTTATATTTAATGTATTTTTTAAAAAGATTTTATTAATTTATTTGACAGCACAGTAGGGGAAACAGCAGGCAGAGGAAGAAGGAGAAGCAGGCTCCCCAGAGCCCTACATGGGGCTTGACCTCAGGACCTAGGGATCATGACCTGAGCCGAAGTTAGCTGCTTAATGACAGCCACCCAGGCACTCCTTAATGTACAATTTAATGAGTTTCATAGATTATTTAATATTCTTCATAATATTGTTAGTGGTTACATAATATCCTGACATGTTTGCACCATTACATATTTTCTCGATCCTTATTTTAAGATATTTTAGTTGTTTCCAGGTTTTTGCTATTACAAACAACATTGCAATTACCTTCTCTTATATAGAGCTTTTTAAAAAAAATCTTGGATTATTTCCTTAAAAGAGGTTAGTTGGAGTTACTGATTGATCTTCATTGTAACAATTAGGAAACCAGATGCTCCTGTGTTGCCAAAGACAGTCTTTCCTAAGGAAGTGGTGGGTGTTAATGGGTCTTAAGTGAAAAGGGGGGTTATTGAGTCATATATATTTGAAAAAGCCAGGTGAACAGATTTCTTTACTTTATGATTTCTTAGCACCTTGAATATACTAATGAACATAAATCTCTGAGAGGGAGAGAATTTCAAAATATACATATTTTTTTAAAAAATTTTTTAAGATTTTATTTATTTATTTGACAGAGAGAGAGATCACAAGTAGGCAGAGAGGCAGGCAGAGAGAGCGGGAAGCAGGCTCCCTGATGAGCAGAGAGCCCGATGGGCTCGATCCCAGGACCCTGAGACCATGACCTGAGCCGAAGGCAGAGGCTTAACCCACTGAGCCACCCAGGTGCCCCTATACATATTTTTTCAAAATTATTTGACTTTAGACTATTTTATTCACTAAACATTTTGTAAAAACTATTACTCAGTGGAACAAACATTGGGAAACATTTTCTGGAAGGAGGGGATATTAGAATTAAAGTCCTGTAAGTCTCTGGAATATGCTAGCCCTTGAAACTCTTCCCAGCAATGAGACAAGTAAAGGACCTTCTTTCCCTTCCAAGAAAAAGAGTTTCATGTCCAGTTTGTAGACAGCAGGGGATCTTCTTGAAGAAGGCATATGATGATATAGAAAGTAGCTCCGGATTCCTCTCAGAAATTACTGGCATAGAGTCATGGGTCTAAGAAGCTGGCGTGTCAGTAGCACAAGGGGTTGATAGTATGCCCAGACAGCTGTCATGAAGGGAAGAAGTAAAAAGGGAAACCATAGGTATAACCCTTTTCTAAAGGTTCCAAATAGATAACTTAGATCATATGGATCTTAAATGTGGGTCACAGGTTCCAGATCTCTTTTTCTTAAAATCTTTTTGAGGAAAGTGATAAGGATTTTTTTTTTTCTTTCAGGAGTTTCTTCTTTTCTCACTTCTAAACCTCTCTTCATGGGCAGAAGTGACAAAATGAAGAGGGAGAGATTCTACAAACCAGAGCAGGAATAGGGTTCCCCTCATTCAGCTTTTCAGTTTCTGCTGGAATGTGATGGTAAGTTGGGAATAGGGTCAAGGGGTGAGACCTCTTTTATGCTGGGATGGTTCTCTAAATAACTAATGTCTGGCAGATATATTCTGGGCTTAGAATTATAAAAGAGTAACAACTAGAGTTTGTCTTCTGCTCTTCATTCTAGGTGGTTTTAAAAAAAAAGATTGATTTATTTGAGAGAGAGTGCATACCTGAGTGGGAGGAGGGGCCGAGGGGAAGAATCCTCAAGCAGGCTCCTCGCTGAGTGCAGAGTCTGACTCTGCATGGGGTGGGGGAGCTTGATCTCATAATCCGGAGATCATGACCTGAGCCGAAACCAAGAGTCCGATGCTTAACTGAGCCACCCACGGGCCCTTGTACCAGATGAATTTGAAGTGAGGTCCAGTGACCTAGAAGGATTAGTAAGTCCAAGTCTCCGGAAGGTGGAATTCCATAATGTTCTCCCCTGCAAAGGGAACTGTTCCTGTTTCACCAGGCTGCCTGAATACAACCAGAGGTTGTGATTGTATAGAGATGGGACCAACCAGAGCCACAGATTGGATCCATCTGGGGCTATGTGACAGACCTACTACTCTTAGCTCCGACTACCTGGTGCAGCTGTTCCCCCAGAGACTCAGAGTCTTTCTTTAGGAAGCACATCCTGGGCTCTCTGCTCAGCGGGAGCCTGCTTCCCGCCCCCCCGCCTGCCTCTCTGCCTGCTTGTGATCTCTCTCACTGTCAAATAAATAAATGAAATCTTAAAAAAATAAAAGAAGCACATCCTATTAAAAGAGCTTTGGGTCCTGTGTATCCAAAGGGATCTGATTTTGCGCCGCCTATCACAAGTCCATCGAGAATTCAGCCAGGCCTGTTATGTGCTGAAAACACTTATGGCTGGGTCAGTCAGCTCCCCACTGACTTTTTTTTTTTTTTTTTTAAAGATTTTATTTATTTATTTGACAGAGAGAGATCACAAGTAAGCAGAGGCAGGCAGAGAGAGAGTAGGAAGCAGACTCCCTGCTGAGCAGAGAGCCCGATGGATGCCGATGCCGGGCTTGATCCCAGCACCCTGGGATCACGACCTGAGCCGAAGGCAGAGGCTTTAACCCACTGAGCCACCCAGGCGCCCCTCCACTGACATTTTTAAAAAAAAAATTTTTTTTTTTTTTTTAAGATTTTATTTATTTATGTCAGAGAGAGAGCAGGAGCAAGCACAGGCAGACAAGAGTGGCAGGCAGAGGCAGAGGGAGAAGCAGGCTCCCTGCTGAGCAAGGAGCCCGATGTGGGACTCGATCCCAGGACGCTGGGATCATGACCTGAGCCGAAGGCAGCCGCTTAACCAACTGAGCCACCCAGGCGTCCCTCCACTGACATTTTTTAAAAGGTTTTTTGTTTTGTTTTGTTTTGTTTTTTTGAGAGAGAGTGCACAGGTTGGGAGGAGGCTGAGAGGGAAAAGCAGACTCCCTGCTGAGCAAAGAGCCCAACATAGGGCTGGTAGGGCTGATCCCAGGATCCTGAGATCATGACCTGAGCCCAAGGCAGACGCTTAAGCTTAATGGACTGAACCACCCAGACACCCCTCCACTGACATTTTGGATGCTTCCTTCCTGACTCACTCCCTGAGCTGTGGATTCTTTCTTTTTCCTGCCTCTTCCCCAGCTGCTATACAGAAACTGCTCTTGCTTTCTATACTTTGTCTCCTCATTTCCTATTAGAAATACAAAGGGAAAGGAAGAAGGCCTTTTATCTCTGCACTATCTGGTAGTGGACCCACAAAATAAGCATCTAAATACTCTTTTTTTAAAAAGATTTTATTTATTTATTTGACAAAGAGAGACAATGAGAGCAGGAACAGAAGCAGGGGAAGTGGGAGATGGAAAGCAGGCTTCCCACCAAGCAGGGAGGCTGAAGCTGGGCTCAATCTCAAGACCTTGGGATCATGATGCAAACCGAAGGCAACCGCTTAACCACAGAGCCACCCAGGGGCCCCCTAAATAGTCTTTTTCTGGATGAGTGGATGCTTGTCAGCCTGCTGCTGCAGAGCCTTCTGGCATGACTGTCCTGTGGAATCAAGGGAAAATGTATAGTGGGTGGGATTTTCCAGTCCATAGACTAATATATGCAGGAAATATTGCATATCTTTGTTATCCCTTAATTTAGTTCTGTTATCAAGATCCCCCACCACTATCTGCCTTGCTGGTGGACTCCCCCAAACTCCTGAGATTATGCAAAGGTATCCAGATCTCACGCGGCATCAAGACTCCAGGAAGCCCTTTCCAGGCATCAGATTACTTCTGAAAGAGCTACTGCCCAGTCCTGGTCCCATTAAGTCTGATAGCTCGTTTGTTTCCTCACATCCCTGGAAACTTGGGTGGGGCCTGGCAGCTGGGTGTCAGAGATCCAGCTCCATGTACCATGTCACCCCTGAGCTCTGGGGAGCAGGACCCCAGTGCCTCTCCTGGAGAGGCTCCAGTTCCTTTCCCAGCCTCTCAGATCCTCCAGCACTCCCATCCCTTCTACTTCCTGAGCAGCCATTATAATCCTAATTTCAGGATTTGGGTTTCCACAGAAGATAAGAGAGAGCCTTTGCCTTCATCTCAACTTGGCTTTTCTTACCCACTTCCTGGCTGCTTGCTTGAAATCATGTATGTGTGACTATGTGTAGGATATAAAGACCCGATCCAAATTCACACTGCACAGGTTCCCTAGCCATCTGGTAGAAAGTAAAACATGTGGCATCCATCCCGACCTTTACCTGGAGTGCCTTTAGGAGAGGGGAGATGGTGAGAATTTGTTATTAAAAATAAAAGCTTTTTAATTGAACTGAGTGTTAATAAGTAGCTACTAATACTGAACACAGTCGTTAAGTTATTTTAAAGATCTAAATAGTCATTTGACAAATCATTTGACAAATCTCTAGCCCCAACGCCACTGGGGCTAGATTTTTGAGTTGTGAGAAAAAGCAAGGACACTTCAATCCTCCATCTCCGAGAGAGGTAACAGTCGTCTCCTGAGTTTGGTGAGGAGTTAACAGAAGGTCCCTTGCTCTCCTCTTTCACCATGTATGTGTCTAGAATGCTTTCTACCTACCCCTCTCCCCGCTGCAATACTATGATCCTTTTGGCTGCCTGGCAAAGTTCTATTCATCTGCTCAGTCCCAACTCAAAGGCTCTATGAAACCTTCCTGAACTTCCCAACCAAATTCAGATGTTATTTCTTCTTCTGTCCCACTCTGTTTTGTGCATGACTCCATTAGAAAGAATTTACAGAGTAAATTGCCATTGCTGGTTTATATATCTGTCTCTGTCCTGAACTGTGAGTTCTCTGAGAACATTTATTGGGCCATTACTCCTAGTGCTGTAGAGAGGGGACAAAGTAGTTTAAAATATAGTCCCTGTCTTCTAAGAACTTACCGATCAGTGCTTTAGGGCAAAAAGGGAGCTAGTTTTCAGGTAATTGTTTGCCTTACTCTGCCACTCTTCTGGAGGATTCAGGGAAAAGAATGTCTTGTTATTGTTTCAGGATAGGTTTTTATTACTATTTAGGTATGGTAAGGCCAACAGATCAGGAGACAGCTGCCATTGAGAAGATAATTTGTTACACTTAGAGATGCAAAGGCAGTGGCATGCCACACCACAAGTGAGTGCCACTAAGGAGAGCACCAGGGGTGAGGGGAAACTGTACCAGAGTCTTTACTGGTTTCCATAGGAAGGAATAGGCGAGGCAGGGTAAGCAGGTTTAGGATTGCACAGTTTGAGTAATTACAGTGGGCTCAGGGGCAGAGAGGCTGTCCCTGTTTGCCCAGTACCGGGCCCAGGGATGATTAGAGTAGGTAGAGTCTCATAAAAGAGGTGGTTGGGGGAATGGCTCCAGAATGGTTTGCTGCTTCTTTTTTTTTTTTTTTTAATTTTTTAAAAAGATTTTATTTATTTATATGACAGATACAGAGAGAGATCCCAAGTAGGCAGAGCAGCAGGCAGAGAGAGAGGGGGAAGCAGGCTCCCCGCTGAGCAGGGAGCCCGATGTGGGGCTGGATCCCAGGACCCTGAGATCATGACCTGAGCCGAAGGCAGAGGCTTAACCACTGAGCCACCCAGGCGCCCCTGGTTTCTTCTTTTTGAAAGGCACGTTTTCTGGCAGCTTGTCTACCCTCTTTATAAACTGGCCAACCTTGAGAAGGGCAGTCCCTTTAGGGGTAGCAAGTCCCCAGATGTCCAAGAATCAGACTACAGAAAATAAAAGATAGGATTAATACAGTGGTAAAACTAGGTCCCTGGCCTTCCTCAATGGGTCCCCTAATGCTGGGGGGAATTTCTGAAAAACAGGGTGAAAAGTCCTTTCTTCTGAGAAGTTTTTTCTGAACTCCGCTTCCAGAGTCATTACCCTTCTGTTGAGCTTGCATTGTTTCTGGTGAAAACCTGTGCCAAGCCTGTTGGGGTTGTTGGCGCGCCCATCTCCTCCATGGCCTGTGAGCTTGAGAGCAGGGCTGTGCCACACTGCAGGGCACTTAGCAGAAGGCGCCGCACAGAGTGGGCATCCAATAAATATTTGTTGAGGGAATAAAGATGTGAAAAATTGTGTTTCTTGATTCATCACGTACATACACAGCACATACATGCACCACTAAGTTCTGGCCCCCAGTTGAAGATTCAACTGGTTGCAGGATGAGTTTTGTTGGGCAGGCTGTTAGAGAGGATTAGAATTTCAGATTTTAGAGAAAGCTGTCCCTTCTCTGGTGGTTGAGTCGAACAGTCCTGAAGGCGTGGTTCTGTTTCACCTCTTCCTACCTCACAGCCACGGTTTATATGGTTCCTACTGGCCAAAGCCACGGCTGGCAAGGTGGTCCCATAGAACTTATCTGGTGTCAAAGGTCTTTGGAAGCGAATTAATGATCGCTACTAAAGTTGAGCGCCAGGCAGTGTGCTAAGGCACTTCATAAGCATGTCTCACTTCATCCCCATAGCAATCCAGTGAGGTGGGCACTGTTCATTTCCTCATTTTACAACTGAGCATACTAAAGCTTGGCGACCTCAGGAAACCAAAGAAGCCACACCTGTTGAGTGGTGGACACAGAACATGAACTCAGGCTGAACATGAACTCCAGAGCCTGCAACCCTAACCCCTGACTGAGGAACCCACCTCCTAGCATCATCCTCTTTTCATCCCACAGGTGCCAGGCAGTAGGAGGTGTTTCCTTGCATGTGGTACCTCGATCCTCTCTGCACATCTGTGAGGTCCTGGTAAGCTCGGAGTCCCTTCCTGGTTGTGGGCTTATGATCCCTGGTGGTCAGAGGGCATCCAATATGGTCTAGTAGGTCAAAGAGGGCTCAGATTTCTCACTTGGCCAGAAGATTTGTTCTAGATCCTCTGCTGCCATGTAACTGGGGTGTGGGGGTTGGGGAGCCCAAGGCTAGCTGCCCTCAAGTCAGCTAAGCTGGTGCAGGAAAAAAGGAATCCTGAAATCTTTGTTTTTTTCTTGGCCTCATGCCCTCATCACAGGCCTTGCATCAATGGCCTCAGTGATGCCCCTCAGTGAAGAGTATGTATAACAGACTGGGAGGTGAAGAGTTTGAGACAGGCAGTAATTATGTCAGATAGCTGGCCCATTTCTGAACTAACCAAGCACGCTGCTAGGCACTTTACAGGCATAACCTAGCAGGGTGAGTGCTTGGACCCCAGTCTCACAGTTTGAGAAACTTGGGCAGAGAGGGAAGCAAACTGCCTAAAGCACACAGCTGGCTAGTAAGTGACAAGTGAACTAGGTTTTGCTTCTCATTCGTACACACTCATTTATTGGATTGCCTTTTGTGTTCCATCTCTGTGCACTTGGGATATCAGTGACCAGACAGAAGTCCCTGCTCTCATGGAGCATACATTGTAGTGATACTGAGATGCAGTCAATACATTACTCATATGATATAACTGGGCATATCCTACTCAAACTGCAGGAGAAGCAAAGACAGAGAAGTTGGTAAGAGTTACAGAAAAGTACAGAGCGAGGTGTGGGAGATTGGAAATGCCAGGGGGTGGGCAGAGGGAGCAGACTTTAGTGGAACTTTGTTGAGTAGATAATATCTGAGTGAAGACTGGAAGGATAAAGGAGGTGAGGGAGCTAGTCGTGCAGATGCCTGCAGTAGAGTGTTCTAGGCAGAGGAAACAGCTAGTGTAGAGGCAGCTTAATTCCAGGGTGACTCAAGACATAGATGAGTGTGAGAAGACTCTTTTCTCAAGGAAGGAAAATGCTTGAAAACGGACTGCAAACCAACTAGAGAGAGAGAGAGATCTGAACCAGTCCACGAAATACAGCTTGGGGATGGAGACTGATTTCTAGATTCTTGTTAGAAACAGGCCTTCTTCCTGCCTGTGTCCTGAGGAGAAAAAAGAAGCTAATGTAACCGAAGAGGCGGGAGTCACCCTGGCTTTACATCCTTGATTAAAGTCTGCTTGCTGTCGCAATACCTCTGCCGTGCCCTTGGTCTCTCTGTTCCCGAGGGCATCTGTGATGCCCACTGCCTGTTGCTGGTCCCCTGGGACCACCCGTAGGTAGCTTGGACATGCCTGGACTCTTAGATTCCTGGCTGGGCTCTGCACTTATCTTGCTTCAACGGTTCATTGTCTCGTTCCAAGACAGATGCATCTTAGTGCTGATGTCTCTGAATCCCCTTGTTGGAGTACTTGCCTAAATTGGGGGAGCCTGCCCTCTGACTCTCCACAGAGAGGAGGGATAAATTGTTGCGAGAGCTGTGGGCTGACTGCTTGTTCACTGTGCTGCCCAATATTGTGCTCTCGGCTTCTTAAGGATCAGTTCAGGTCAGGGACCTACTGAGGCAGCTTTACGCCAGCCCTGTGCTCTGAGGTATCTGACATGCCCTGATCGGAGGCTACACAGACTGCTCCAGAGGAGAGAGTTTTACTGTGTTTTGCAAGTTTTCACCCTGTCCTGGACCCCACCCACCCATCTAGACTGGTGGCAGATGAGTACTCTATCCTCCGTGTGGTCTCCCTGGGGAGGTTGTTGGGATCTCTCTTAGCTTGCTCTGATGGTCTTAATTTCCTTGGTCCTCATACCTCTGTTTGGGCATTGATGCACCTCAGTTTGGGACTATTTTAGAAATATTTCCACTCGTGGGGCACCTGGGTGGCTCAGTGGTTTGAGTCTCTGCCTTTGGCTCGGGTTATGATCTCGGGGTCCTGGGATCGAGCCCTGCATTGGGCTCTCTGCTTGGCGGGAAGTCTGCTTCCCCTACTCTGTGCCTGCCTCTCTGCCTACTTGTGATGTCTCTCTCTCTGTCAAAATCTTAAAAGAAAAGAAAAGAAATATTTCCACTTGAGCTTTGGCTTCTCCCTGGGACCTAATTCTGGCATTAGACCTCTGGCTTTTACCTGATGATGGAGGGAGAGAGACCCTCTTAATTCCTGACAAAAGTGCAATGATAGAAGTCTGCACAGGGTTTAAGGAAGGGGTTCTGGCTAGCCCAAGGTTCCATAGGCTTCCTGGAGAAGAGAATGACTTCATTGTTTTGATGCCCCAAACAAGAAGGCCCTTGGTCTTAGTAAGGAGACCAGTTGTCCCCTTACGCAAATATTCTTGCCTACAAATCCTCCTGCTTCCTTCATGGATTGATTCCTAAATAGGAGATAGGGGTTTTCTGGTCCAGCATGTAAGGGGCTTGGAAGTCAAAACTCCCAACCTCACAAGAAAAAGCCAAACAAACTACAGATCATCTACTCTTCTTAGATCCATCAGAAAATGTAAGTCATAGGGCAGAGTGCTACCTGCAAAATTGGACAGACAGGTGGATACAGGCAATCACAACTTATCAAAAGCAAAAGCTCAGGTAAGGAACACCAGTGATGGAGCCAGTACCAGGGTGAGAAGACTTAACAGTAATTGATGAATTGCTGGAGGCTCTGTGTAGATTAACACGAGAGTTAAAAATTTCAAGGGGGCCTGACATTTTTGTGAGTGTTGGCTCCAGGAGTCCTGCCAAGTCCTCCACAGTAAAGAGTAAAGAAAAATCCTTTGTGCTTCCGGCAGGAAGAATAGAAAATTAGCCATATTAAAAATACACCCAGAGCATTATGTTCTCCTTAGCATGGACTGCCCTCAAGAGAAACTTCTTAACTAGAGCCTAACTGACCTAGGGAAGGGAAACACCCAAGGCCAGCACTTTAGCCTTTCTGCCTTAACTAAGGGGGTGGGGGAACCCAGTTCTGAGTGCTGAGAAGCACTTGTGGAGGTCAAAGCCCTTGGGCTCATTAAAAGACTGACACCTAATCATAGGACTATAGGATGCTTCCCTTCCCCCAACACTGTACCACCACATCAGTAGAGCTGCTGCGTAATAACAGGATTGCAAATGAAAGAACGGCCCATCTCAGACCTTATTTAAGATGTCTCTAGGGAAATACAAAGACAACGGGGGAAGTAAAAATAAGAAAACCAGAGGAAATTCATCTGTAACAACCTGTGGCTATAGTAAACAGTGAACACAGACCAGCTCCAAACCAGATAAACCTAAAGTTGCACACTTGAGGCCCATTTTCTTCCATCTCTTTTACAGAGTATATCATGTCTGGCTTTCAGCATAAAACTGCAAGTCATACCAAAAGACAAAAAAACACAACTTGGACAGAGCAATCATCAGAACCAGACTCATAAATGACAAATATGTTGCAATTATCAGAGAGGGAATTTAAAACAACTGATTAGTATGCTAAGAGCTCTAATGGAAAAAGTAGACAACATTCAAGAACAGATGGGTCATGTAAGCAGAGAGATGCAAACTCCAAGAAACAATCAATGGAAATGCTAGAGACAAAATGAAAAATAAAACATTGTAACAGAAATGAAGCATACCTTTGATGAGATCATCACTGAACTGGACATGGCCAAGGAGAGAATCAATGAGTTTGAACATATGTCACTAGTAATCTCCAAAACTGAAAAGAGGGAAAGGAATGAAAAATATGGAGCAAAATACTCAAGAACTTGGGACAATTACAAAATGTTTAGCATACATGTAGAGAAAAAAGAAATAATGACTGAGGGGCGCCTGGGTGGCTCAGTCGGTTAAGCATCTGCCTTCGGCTAGGGTCATGATTTCAGAGTCCTGGGATCAAGCCCCGTATTGGGGAGCCTGCTTCCCCCCCTCTCTCTGCCTGCCTCTCTGCCTACTTGTAATCTCTCTGTCAAATAAATAAATAAAATCTTTGGGAAAAAAAAGAAATAATGACTGAGAATTTTCCAAAATTAATGACAGAAAAGAAACCACAAATCTAGGAATCTTAAAGGATACTAAAAAGGATAAATACCAAAGAAATCTATAATTGGGCATATCATATTGAATTGGGAAAAAAAAAAACTGAAGACAAAGGGAAAATATTGAACAAAGCCAGAAGGGGAAAATCTTACCTGTAAAGGAACAAGGATAAGAATTACATCAGACTTCTCTTCAGAAACCAAACCAGTTAAAAAAAAGAGTGCAGTGTAATATATAAAGCATTCAAAGAAAAATAATGTAGAATTCTATATTCAGTAAAATTATCCTTCAAAAATAAAGAAATACTTTCTCAAAGAAAAATTGAGGGAATTTATCACCAACAGAGCTGCCTTGCAATAAATGTTAAAAGAAGCTTTTAGAGAGAAAGAAAATGATATGCATTAGAAATTTGGATGTACAAACAGAAACGAAGAGTGCTAGAGAAGGAACAAATGAAGGTAAAATGAAATCCTTTAGTCTTCTTAACTGATCTGACAGATGACAGTTTGTTCAAAGTATTAATAAGAACAACAACAAGGTATTCAGTATTACAGCTTATGGGTAAGTGAAATGAACGACGGCAATGTTATAAGGAGGAGTTGGAAATACTCTGTTACGAGGTATTTGCTCTGTGAAGCAGCATTATGGTACATGAAAGAGGACTTGGATTAGTTGTAAATGGATCTGGCAAACTCTAGAGGAGCCAGCCACCTTAAAAAGTGAGGAAAAAATAGTATTAATGATATTGCAAGAGAGGAGAGAAAATGGACTCACATAAAATTCTTCATTAAAACCAAAAAAGGCCGAAAAAGTATAGAAAGCAAAAAGATTAAGAAAAAAAAAAGAAGAGGGGCATCTGCGTGGCTCAGTGGGTTAAAGCCTCTGCCTTCGGCTCAGGTCATGATCTCAGGGTCCTGGGATTGAGCCCCACATTGGGCTCTCCGCGGGGAGCCTGCTTCCTCCTCTCTGCCTGCCTCTCTGCCTACTTGTGATCTCTGTCTGTCAAATAAATAAATAAAATATTTTTAAAAAAAGATTATAAAAAAAAGAAAAGAACAAGGACAAGGGATAGAGGACAGTAAAAAACATGATAGATATTGATCCGATGCTATCAATAATCATTTTGAATACTAACACCCTAATACACAAATCAAAAGACAGAGACTGTTAGAGTAGATTAAAAAAACAAGACCCAACTATATATTGGCTATAAGAAACATACTCTAAGTATAAAGACACAGATAGATTAAGAGGAAAGGGATAGAAAAAGTTCTGGGGACTAGTTGCATGACAATGTGAATATACTTAACACCCTTGAACTGTACACTTAAAAATGGTTGAGATGGTAAAATTTATGTGTATTTTACCACAAGTTTTTTAAAGAAAAAAGGATGGAGGGGCGCCTGGGTGGCTCAGGGGGTTAAAGCCTCTGTCTTCGGCTTAGGTCATGATCTCAGGGTCCTGGGATCCAGCCCCATATTGGGCTCCCTGCTCAGTGGGGAGCCTGCTTCGCCCCCTCCTCTCTGCCTGCCTCTCTGCCTACTTATGATCTCTGTCTGTCAAATAAAATCTTTTTTAAAAAAAGAAAAAAGGATGGAGTAAGCTATACTTTGCTAACACAAACCAAAAGAAAACCAAAAGATTAGCCATACTAATTTCAAACAAAGCTGACCTCAGAGCAAAGAAAATTATCAGTGAGGAGGAGAGTCATTGTATAGTGATAAAAGAGTTAATTCTCCAAGAAGATATAACAATCCTTAATACAAAATTACCTAACAGAGAACCAAAATATATGAAACAAAAACAGAACTACAAGGAGAAATAGACAAATCCACTAATACAGTTGGAGAACTCAACACCCCTCTATTACTGACAGATCCAGCAGGCAAAAAATCAGGATGTAGTTGAACTAAAACACTATCAAATGACTAGATCTAATTGATAATTAGAGAATACTTCATCAAGTAATAACAGAATATGCATTCTTCTCAAGCTCACATGGAACATTCACCTAGACCACATTCTGGGACACAGAATACAACTTAACAAATCAAAGAGTATAGAAATCATACAAAGGATACTCTCAAACTGCAATGAAATTAAACAAGTCGAGAAGAGAAAGATAGGGGGGAAATCCCCCAATACTTGAAGGGTAAATAACATACTTCTAAATAACACATGGGTCAAAGAGATCTCAAAGAAGTAAAAAAAATTTACATATATAATATATGGATATAATACACACACACACACATACACACACACACACATGTTTTGTTTATTTGAGAGAGAGAGAGAGACTCCTTAAGTAGACTCCTTGCTGAGTGCAGAGCCCAATGTGGGCCTTGATCCCAGAACCTTGAGATTATGACTTGAGCTGAAATCAAGAGCCAGCTGCTTAACTGACTGAGCCATCCAGGCACCCCAAAGTAAAAATATATTTTGAACCAAATTAAGCTCAATACAACTTATCAAAACTGTGGGATGTAGTAAAAGACCTAATATCAGTAATCTCAGCTTTTACCTTAGGATACTAGAGAAAAACTAGTTTAAATCCAAAGTAAGCAGAAGAAAAGAAACTAAAATAAAAATCAATTAAATTGAAAAGAGAGAGAAAAACAAAACCAAAATTGGTTCTTCGGAGAAAATCAATAAAATTGTAAACCTCTAGCTTGGTTAACTAAGAAAAAAAGAAGACAAATTTCTAATATCAGAAATGAAAGGGGGGGGGTGGACAAAATGGGTGAAGGGGGGAGGGAAATACAGGTCTCCACTTACGGAATGAGTAAGTCATGAGACAAAAAGCAGAGCATAAGGGTGGGGTGCCTGGGTGGCTCCGTCAGTTAGGCATCTGCCTTCAGCTTGGGTCATGATCCTGGAGTCCTGGGATGGAGCCCTGCACGGAGGTCCTTGCTTGTGGGGAGCCTGCTTCTCCCTCTCCTCCCCACTTGTGCTCTATTTTCCCTCTCAAAAAAAATCTCTAAAAATATTAAAATAAAAAGCAGAGCACAAGGAATAGTCAATGATATTGTAATAGCGATGTAATGGGACAGATGGTAACTATTGGCCAACATAGCATAGTGTATAAACTTGTCAAATCACCAAGTTATATACCTGAAACGAATGTAATGTGTGTCAGCTATACTAAAAAAAAAAAAAAATAGAATAAAAAAAATTGTGAAGCAGTCACTACTGATCCCATAGACATTAAAAGAATATTAAGGAATATTATAAATACCTCTATGCCCACAAATTTGTTAACCTAGATGAAAGGGACCAATCTATCAAAACAGTCTACCAAAAGGCATAGTCTACCAATCTATACAATCTACCAAAACTCACAAAGAAAAATAGAACATTTGAATAGGCGTTTATCTATTAAATAAATTGAGTCTATAATTAATAGCCTTCCAAAAAAGAAAGCACTAGGTCCAGATGGGTTAACTGGTATATTGTACCAAACATTTAAGGAAGAACAATATTTTCTGTTCCAGAAATAGAAACAGATGGTATACTTCTTAAATCATTCTATGCAACCAGCATTAGCCTTCTATCAAAACCAGATAGATACTACAAGAAGACTATAAATTAATATCTCTCATAAACATGGATGCAAAGATCCTCAAAAAATATTACCAAGATGAATTCAGTAATATATAAAAAAAGAATTATACACCATAACTGTGTGGAATTTATTCCAGGTATGGAAATCTGATTTTTTAAAAAGATTTTATTTATTTATTTGACAGAGAGAGAGACAGAAAGAGATCACAAGCAGGCAGGCAGAGAGAGAGGAGGAAGTGCTCCCTGCCGGGCAGAAAGCCCGATACAGGGCTTGATCCCAGGACCCTGAGATCATGACCTGAGCCGAAGGCAGGAGCCCTGGAAGGCTGATTTAATATTAAAAAATTAATTAATGTAATCCATCATATCAATGGGCTAAAAAAATGTGTGATCATATCAGTAAATGCAGAAAAAGCATTTGACAAAATCCAACACTCATTCATGATAAAATATCTCAGTAAACCAGGATTAGAGAGAACTTGTCAACTTGATAAAGAACATCTACCAAAAACCCTACAGCTAGGGGTGCTTGGGTGGCTCAGTCAGTTAGGCATCCAACTCTTGATTTCAGCTCAGGTTATGATCTTGGGGTTATGAGACTGAGCCCCACATCAGGCTCTATGCTAGGCTCTATGCCTGCTTGAGATTCTCTCTCCCTCTCCTTTCCCTCTCTCCTCTCAAAAAAGAAAACAAAAGAAAACCAAAAAAACCTACAGCTAACGTCAAACTCAGCAATGAACAACTAGATGCTTTTCTGCCAAGCTCAGAAAGAAGGAAAGGATGTCCCCTCACCACCAGGGCTGCTACTGCAAGCCCTGGATAATGCAATTAGACAGGAGAAAGAAATAAACGATATACAGATTGGGAAGGAAGAAATAAAACTCTGTTTCCAGATGACATGATTATCTATGTAGAAAATCTGAAAGAACTGACCAGAAAACCAAAACCAAACCAAACAAAACCCTCCTGAAATTAATATGTGATTGTAGCAAAGTCGCAGGATACAAGATTAATATACAAGTCAATTGTTATCTTATATACCAGTGATAAATCATTGAAATTTGAAATTTAGAACACAATCCCATTGTGGGGTGCCTGGGTGGCTTTAGTTGGTTGAGTGGTTGACTCTTGATCTCTATTTAGGTCATGATCTCAGGGTTCTGGATCGAGTGAGCCCTTATCAGGTTCTGTGCTCAACCGGGAGTCCACATCAGGATCCTGTCTCTCCCTCTGTCCCTCCCCCCCCACTCACTTGCTCTCTCTCTCTCTCTCTCTCTCAAATAAATAAATAAATCTTAAAAAAAAAAACCACAATACCACTGGGGCACCTGCATGGCTCAGTCAGTTGGGTGTCTGATTCTTGGTTTTGGCTCAGGTCATCATCTCATAGGTCTTGGGATTGAGCCCTGTGTCAGACTCCCTGCTCAGTGATGTGTGTTTGTGGGGTCTGCTTGAGGATTCTCTCCCCTTATGCCTATCTTCAAATAAATAAATCATTTTAAAAAACAAACACAATACTATTTACCAAAGAAAAGGAAATACTTAGGCATACATTTTACAAAATACATACAAGATCTATACTGGGTTAAACTACAAAACTCAGATGAAAGAAATTCTAAATGAGAGATTCTATATATAAGGATAGGAAGAATCAATATTATCAAGATGTCTGTTCTTCCAGTTTGATCTATAGATTCAACATAATCCTAATCAAAATTCTAGCAAGTTATTTTGTGGATATCAGCAAACTGACCCTAAATTTTATATGGAGAAGTAAAAGATCATGAGTAGCCAACACAATATTGAAGAACTACAAATTTGGAAGACTGCCTCTATCCAATTTCAAGAACTGCTCTAAAGCTACAGTAATCAAGACTGTGGTATTGGCAAAAAAATGGACAAACAGACCACACAAATATAGTGAACTGATCTTTAAAAAGGAAACAAAGACAATTCAGTGGAGAAATGATAGTGTTTCCATGAATGGCCCTAGAACACTGTACATGCACATGCAAAAAAAATCTAAAAGCAGATCTTTCACAAAAATTAACTCAATATGCATCAAAGACCTAAATATGAAGTGCTAAGCTACATACTCCTAGAAGATCACATAGGAGAATATCTAATGACCTTCACTTCTGTGATGAATTTTTAGAAAACAACAAAAAGTACCATCCTTGAAAGAAAACATTGGTAAGTTGCATTTCACTGAAATGGAAAACTTCTCTTCAAAGGCACTGTTAAGGGAATGAAAAGACAAGCCACAGACTGGGAGAAGATATTTGGAAAAGACACATCTGGTAAAGGACTGATTTCCAAAATATACAAAAACTCATACAACTGAACAATAAGAAAAAAGGACCCGATTAAAAATGGGCAAAAGACCTGAACAGACACCTCACTAAAGAAGATATATAGATGGCAAATAAGCATGGGAAAAGATGTTCAGCATCACATGTCATTAGGGAATTTCAAATTAAAACAACAAGCTACCACTACACACCAATTAAAATGGCTAAAATTCAGCACACTGATCACACCAAATTCTGGGAAGGATGTGGAGCAACAGGAACTCTCTTTCATTGCTGGTGGAAGTACAAAATGGAACAGCCATGTGGGAGATAATACAACAGTTTCTTATAAAACTAAACATATTCTTACCATATGATCCAGCGGTTGAACTCCTTGCTATTTTTCCAAATGAGTTGAAAACCTATGTTTATACAAAAATCTGCACCTGAAGGCTTGCAACAGCTTTATTCATAATTATCAAAATCTGGGGGCAGTCAAGATGTTCTTCCATAGCTGAGTGGATATATACATAATGGATATTTTCATCAATAAAAAGAAGTAAGTTACCAAGTCATAAAAAGATATGTTGGAGCTTTAAATGCGTATTGCCAAGGGAGAGAAATCAATCTGAAAAGGCTACATACTGTGTAATTCCAGCTCTGTGACATTCTGGAGAAGGCAAAACTATGAAGACAGAGAAAAGATTAGTGGTTGTGCGGTTGGGGTTTGGTGGGAGGGATGAGTAAGTGGAGCCCAGGATTTTAGGGCAGTGACACTTCTGTACTATAATGGTGGATACATGTCATACATTGGTCAAAACCTACAAAATTTATAATACGAAGAGAGAATCCTAATGTAAACTATGGACCAAAGCTGATAATAACGTATCAATACTGTCATCAGTTGTAACAAATGTACCAACTTAATGCAAGATGCTAATAATAGGGGACACAGTGGAGGAGGCCTGGGGGGTACAGAGGATATATGGAAACTCAGCTTCCTGTTCCATTTTCCATAATCCTAGAACTGCTCTTTTAAAAAGGGTGGTAGCAGGGAAGAAGAGATGAGGACTGGGGTATCCCTTAAGGAGAGCCTGTTACTTCCACAGCTTCCTGCAGAGGGTGCCCCGGCTTAGGGGCACAAATACTTATTCAGGTGCCTAAGTGCTTTGCATGAATTACCTTATCTAATTCTTGAGCAACAGTCCTGTGTGAACTATTAACATCCCTACTTTACAGAGGAGGAAGTGGAAACAGAGTAATTAAGTAGCTTGTTCAAGATTGCACAGAGTTGGGGCGCCTGCGTGGCTCAGTGGGCTAAAGCCACCGCCTTCTGCTCGGGTCATGATCCCAGGGTCGTGGGATCGAGCCCCGCGTCGGGCTCTCCGCTCTGCGGACAGCCTGCTTTCTCCTCTCTCTCTCTGCCTCTCTGCCTACTTGTGATCTCTGTCTGTCAAATAAATAAATAAAATCTTAAAAAAAAAAAAAAAGATTGCATAGAGTTAAATGGAGCCAAGATTTTTTTAAAAACAATTTTATAAGGATTTTATTTATTTATTTGAGACAGATACATATGTGTATGTATGTATATATACATACACATATATATGTATATATAGAGAGAGCGCATGAGCAGGGGTAGAGGCAGAGGGAGAGGGAGAAGCAGACTCCCTGCTGAGCCAGGAGCCCGATGTGGGGCTCATTCCCAGGATGCTGGGATCATGACCTGAGCTGAAGGTAGACGCTTAACTATCTGAGCCACCCGGTTTATATATATAAATAGTTTATGTATATAAATAGTTTATATATATAACTGTATATAATGTATATGTAACTGTATATAATGTATATATACACTGTACATATATATGTGTATATACATATATACATTATATATGTATATATGCATATATAATGTATATACATATATACATATTATATAATATATATATGTAGTTTATATGTAACTAAATCACTACATGCAACTTGTTCTCATTCTTTGAACTGGGCTTTTTTTTTTTTTTTTTAAGAGAGCGAGTGTCAGTGATGGGGAGGTGCAGAAAACGGAGAGAGAGAATCTTTTTTTTTTTTTTAAAGGAATTACTGTTACCTTCATTTTAAAGATTTTGTTTATTTATTTGACAGACAAAGATCACAAGTAGGTAGGCAGAGAGAGAGAAGAGGAAGCAGGCTCCCTACTAAGCAGAGAGCCTGATGCGGGGCTCAATCCCAGGACCCTGGGATCATGACCCGAGCCAAAGACAGAGGCTTTAACCCACTGAGCCACCCAGGCGCCTCGGAGAGAGAGAGTCTTAAGCAGACTCTTGCTGAGCGGGGAGCCTGACGTGGAGCCTGATGTGGTGCTTGGTCCCATGACCCTAAGATCACAACCTGAGGGGAAATCAAGAGTAGGTCGCCCAACTGACTAAGCCACCTAGGACTCCCCCCGCCCCCCGGAACATTTTCATCACCCAAAGGGAAATCCCCTGCCCTTGGCAATCACTACTCATTCCCTTTTGTCAATCACTTACCTTCTTTTTGTCTCTATAGATTGGCCTATTCTAGACATTTCATATAAGTGGAACCTGATAAGAGCCCTTTGTGTCTGGCTTCTTTCACTTTGTGTCATTTTCTAGACCCATCCATGTTGTAGCATGTATCAGTACAGACATATTGCATGGATTGTATGGATATACCACATATTTATCCAATCGACTAGCTAACACACATTTAAGTTGTTTCCACTTTTTGGCTATTACGAATAATGCTGTTGTAAACGTTCATATATAAGTCTTTCTGTGGGCACATATTCTTACTTCTCTTGAGTGTACGCATGCAAGTGCAATCGCTGGGTCACTGTGGTAACTTGTGTTTAACATTTTGAGGAATATCCAGAGAGTTTTCCACAGTGACTGATGGCTAATGGTACTGAGCATCTTTCCATGGCCTTATTGGCCATTTGTACAATCTCTTTGGAGAAATGTCTCTTTGAATCTTTTGCCTATTCTTCAATAGGTTATTGGTCTTTTTATTTTTATCTTTTTTGTTGTATTTATGAGTTGTAAGTGATCTTTATATATTCCCTTAATAGATCCTTATCAGATATAGGGTTAGCAAATATATTTTCCCATCTTGTGTGTCATCTTTTCACTTCCTTGATAGTGTCCTTTGACACACACAAAAGTTTTCTATTTTGATAAGGTCCAGTTTATTTATTTTTTCTTTGGTTGCTTGTTGTATCTAAGAAACTGTTGCCTAATTGAGAGTCGTTAAGATTTAACCTTTGTTTTCTTCTAAGTGTTTTCTAGTTTTAGCTCTTAGGTCTTTGTAAGTCTTTGATCCATTTTGAGTTCATTTTTATATATGATGTGAAACAGAGATCCAAGTTTATTTGTGTGGCTAGCTAGTTGTCTTAGAACCATTTACTGAAAAGACCATTTTTACTCATTGAATGGTCTTAGTGCCTTTGTCAAAAATCAGTTGGCTATAGATGTATGAGTTTATTTCAGGACTCTGTATCTCATTGATCTGTGTGTCTATCTTTATTCTGGTACCACAGTTTTAATTAATATAGCTTTCTAATAGGTTTTAAAATTAGAAGTGTGAATCTTTAAAGTTTGTTCCTTTTTGTTCAAGATTATCTTAGCTATTCTGGGTCCCATTCAGGATTAACTATCCATTTTTTTAAAAAAGGCTATTGAAATTTTATTAGGACTGAATCTGTTAGGACTTTTAACAATATTAAATCTTCCAATCCACAAATAGGGAGGTCTTTCCATTTATTTAGGTCTTTAATTTCTTTCATCAATGTTTGGATGTTGTATTTTGTCAAATGCTTTTTCTTTTCTTTTTTTTTTTTTTAAGATTTTATTTGTTTATTTGCCAGACAGAGAACACAAGTAGGCAGAGAGGCATGCAGAGAGAGAGGAGTAAGCAGGCTCCCCACTGAGCAGAGCGCCCGACTCGGGCCTCTATCCCAGGACCCTGAGATCATGACCGGAGCCGAAGGCAGAGGCCCCAACCCACTGAGCCACCCAGGCACCCACTTTTTCTATATCTATTGAGATGATCATATGATTTTTGTCTTTCACTTTATCAATGTGGTATATCACATTAATTGATTTGCATATGTTGAAGCATCATTGCATCCCAGGGATAAATCCTACTTGATCATGCTATGATCCTTTTAATGTGATGTTGAATTCAGTTTGTTAATATTTTGAGGATTTTTGCATCTATATTCATCAGGGATATGCGTCTGTAGTTTTCTTATAGTGTCCTTATCTGTCTTTGGTATCAGGGTAATTCTGGCTCCATAAAATGAGTTTGAGAGACTCCTCTTCAGTTTTTTGGGTTTTTTTTGGAAGAGTTTGAGAATGGTTAATATTAATGCTTTAAATGTTTGATAGATGTCAGCAGAGAAACTCTATGGTCCTGAGCTTTTCTGTGTTTGGAGATTTTGATTACTGATTCACTTACTCATTATGTATTTGTTTAGATTTTCTACTACCTCATGATTCAGTCTTGTTAGTTTGTATGTTTCTAAGAATTTATCCATTTCTTCTAGATTAGCTAACTTGTTGGTGTATAATTGTAGTAGTCTCTTATGCTCTTGTTTTTCTGTGGTATCATAATGTCTGCTCTCTCATTTCTGATTTTATTTGAGTCTTCTCTTTTTTCCCTTTGTCTAGCTAAAGGCTTGTGATTTTTTTTGAACCAGCTCTTTCATTAATGTTTTCTATTTTTTTTTCCTGGCCTCTATTTCATTTATTGCTGGTCTAGTCTTTGTTACTTCCTTCTTTCTGCTAGCTTTGTGTTTGGTTTGTTCTTTTTGTGATTCCTTAAGTTTGAAGTTATGTTGTTTACTTGAAATCTTTTTTTTTTTTTAATGTGGACATTTGTCATATAAGCTTCCCTATTTTAACACTGCTTTTGCTGCAAGTTTGGGAAGTTATGTTTTTATTTTGTTTGTTGCAAGATACTTTTTAAATTTCTTCTTCTTCTTTTCTAAGATTTTATTTACTTATTTGACAGAGAGAGAGAGCACAAACAGGGGAATGGCAGGCAGAGGGAGGTGGAGAAGCAGGCTTCCCACTGAGCAGAGAGCCCGATGCAGGGCTTGATCCTCGGATCCTGGGATCATGACCTGAGCTGAAGGCAGATGCTTAACCGACTGAGCCACCCAGACACCCTGATAATTTTTTCTCTTTTGATTCCTTCTTTGACCCATTGGTCATTCAGGAGTGTGTTAATTCCCTCATTTTTGTGAATTTTCCAGTTTTCCACTTGTTATTGCCTTCTAGTTTTCTACCAATGTGTCGGCAAAAATACTTGCTCTGATTTAAATCTTAAATTTGTTAAGACTTGTTTTGTGATATATCGTATGATCTATCCTGCAGAATGTTATGCGTACACTTAGGAAGAGTGTGTGTGTTCTGCTGCTGTTTAATGCAGTGTTCTGCATATGTTTGTTAGGCCCATTTGGTTGTAGTTGAAGTCCAATATTTTCCTACTGATTTTTGTCTGGATGTTCTATGCATTGATGAAAATGTGATATTGAATTCCTCTACTATTACTGGATTGTTGTCCATTTCTCCCTTCAGATCGGTTAGTTTTTACTTAATATAGTTAATCTAATGTTGGGTCCATATATGATTGCTATGTCCTCTTGATGAATTGACCTTTTATCATTATATAATGGCCTTCTTTGTGTCTTGTTATAGTTTATGGTTTAAGGTCTATTTTGTGTAAGTGTGATTATCCCTGCTGTCTCTTGGTTTCCAGTTGTATAGAATATCTTTTTCCATCTCTTCACTTTGAGCCTGTGTGTCCTTAAAGCTGAAGTGAGTCTTTTGTAGCAACATACAATTGGATCTTGTTTTTTAATCCATTTATATCAAGGGTAATTATTGATAAGTAAGGACTTACTAATGCCATCTGATTAATTGTTCTCTGGCTGTTTTTTTAAATTTTTAATTTTTTAAGGTTTTTTTTTAAAGATTTTATTTGTTTATTTGACAGAGATCACAAGTAGGCAGAGAGGCAGGCAGAGAGAGAGGAGGAAGCAGGCTCCCTGCTGAGCAGAGAGCCCGATGTGGTGCTCGATCCCAAGACCCTGAGATCATGACCTGAGCTGAAGGCAGAGGCTTTAACCCACTGAGCCACCCAGGCACCCCTCTCCGGCTATTTTTTAAAAAGTTCCCTGTACCTTTCTCTCTCTTTTGCTGTCTTTTGTGAATTGATGATTTTCTGGAGTGTTATGCTTTGATTCCCTTGCTTTTATCTTTTGTGTATCTATTGCAGGGTTTTGCTTTGTGGTTACCATGAGGCTTACATAATATACCTTATAGATATGGCAGTCTATTCTATGCTGATAATAACTTTACTTCAACCATATGCAAAACTCTACCCTTTTACTTTCCCTCTTTTTACATTTTTTTAAAGGTTTCATTTATTTATTTATTTATTTGACAGAGATCACAAGCAGGCAGAGAGGCAGGCAGAGAGAGAGAGGAGGAAGCAGGCTTCCCGCTGAGCGGAGAACCCGATGTGGGGCTCGATCCCAGGACCCTGGGATCATGACCTGAGCCAAAAGCAGAGGCTTTAACCCACTGAGCCACCCAGGCGCCCCCTTTTTACATTTTTGATGTCACAGTTTATTTCTTTTTATATTGCAGATTCATTAACAAATGATTGTAGCTATAATTATTTTTAATACCTTTGTCCTTTAACCCTTACACCAGAGTTAAATGGTTAATACACCACCATGTTACAGTATTAGAATATTCTGAATTTGACTATACAGTTGGCCCTTGAGCAACGTGGGTTAGAATTGTGTAGGTCTACTTATACAAATTATTTAGAGTTGACAATGAAAGCCACAAGTCATTTATTTACAACGGCCCTTTCCCCACCGTTGTCACAGACTGAATAGAAAGTGACTGGTGCCGGTCATACCTGCCACTCTGTGGGTACCTGTGGAGGCCTGCAGAGGCTGTCAGCAACCACAGGGGGCCCAGGACCAGGCAGGGAAGCAAGGTGCCCCCTGTGTGCAGGGACAGTGCTGTAGAGGAAGACCTGCACCATAGCACCCCTGCCCCTTGAGTGCTCCAGACGTGCTTCAGGGCTGTGGGGGTGCAGCTGTGGACCTTGGGCCTCTCCAGGATGGAGTGTGGATCCCTTCCTGCAGTGGCCTACACCTTCCCTCCTGCCTTCAGCTTCCCAGAGGCCGATGCACTCACATGTAACTGAAGCTGCTGATGGCTAATGCCTACCTCCAAGCAGATGGGACAGCTTTACTGCATCTCTAGGTCACTTGTCATTGTTGCAGGCCATCCTGGTGGCTGTCACCACTAAGCCAAAAACCACCAGGCTGTGGAACAGTGCCATCCCAGGGTGCTCTACCCAGTTGGCCCAGCCCGCCTAATTTTTTTTCAGTAAATATACATATGGTACTGTACTTCCTCTTCCTTATGATTTTCTTAACATTCCCTTTTCTTTAGCTTACTTTATTGTAAGAATTTGGCATATGATACATACAATGTACAAAATATGTGTTAATCCACTAAGTTATCAGTAAGGCTTCTAATCAACAGTAGACTATTAGAAGTGAAGTTTTGGGGAGTCAGAATTATAATTATAAGGGGATTTTTGACTGGGCAGGGGTCAGTGCCCCTAACTTCCTCCCCGCCCCGTGTTATTCAAGGCTCAACTATATTTACCTTCTTGCATACTTTCATATTTTCACATTACTCATTAGCATATTTTCATTTCAGTTTGAAGAACTCCTTTCAGCATTCCTTATAAGGCACTTCTATAGATACTTTTAAAGATTTTGTTTATTTGACAGAGAGCAAGAGCACAAGCAGAGAGAGTGACAGGCAGAGGGAGAGGGAGAAGCAGGCCTCATGCTAAGCAAGGG
>ML107176.1:0-96267 GCA_003697995.1 Taxidea taxus jeffersonii | reverse complement strand
ATCAAATCAGATGAATAATTATATAGCAAAGTGAGCTAAAATAAATTAAGAAAGTGATACAAATTTGGAAATAACTGAATAATCAAAAATAAGCTAAGAAATGAAATGGTTAGACAAAGATACAAAATTAAAACTGATGGCTCATATGAAATAAGTACAAAATAATCAAATTCATGACAATTTTGAGAAGCTCAAGAGTGAATAACATCATGAAAATTTAGTAAGAAAGATAGAAGAACCAAAGAATAAAAATTTAAAAATAAAATAAATATATTTGGAGTATCAAACAGAAAGCCAAAGAAATGCAACAAAAACATATGAAAAACTGTCCTGAAAAGTCTTAAATCTACATATAGTCATACCAACTAGTTGGAAAATTTGACCAGAATATTAATCATGGCATGTAAACTAATATAACAAGTAGATTTTGTCATTCAGTCACCCCCATAAAAAATCTGTGTTATTTTTGTTATTTATAAGGGAGAGAAAATCGACTTGACATCAGACTATCAACAACCATATTAAATGCTACAAAAACAATGGAGCAATATTTTTGATTCTCAACAGAACAAAAGATGAGCTGAGGATTTTTTATATCTAGCCAAATTATCCTTGAGGTTTTGTTACTGAAAAGATGGTAACAAAATATAAGAATTCAGGAAATACTGTATTCATCAGTCCATTCTGGAGAGTCTCTTTATCAATATGCTTCACAAATCATGAAATGAATACAGATATTTCAAGACAAATATCTGCAGTAAGCACGGAATATATTTAATTATAGAATCCACGCTTCCAAAAAGGTACAGGAGAGTGAAAAAAATAGTGAGTCAACAAACCAACAAAGAAAGGCAGACATCCCAATTAAAACATGGGCAAAGAACTTAAACATTTCTCAAAGAAGCTACACAAATGGACAATGGGAATGTTAAAAGATGCTCAACATTATCATCACATCATCAGCCTTAGGGAAATGCAAATCAAAACCACAAATAGATATGCCTTTACAACTTCACAACTAAAGCTAAACAGACAAACACCAGCAATAGCAACAACCGGAAACAGAAAATAGCAAGTATTGTAGAGGATGGAGAAAAATTAGAACCATTGTAAATTAAGGGTGGGGGCGGGGGTGGTTGGGTGATATGGTGTAGCTACTGTGAGAAACAATTTGATGATTCCTCAAAAAGTAACACATCAGATTACCATACGACCCAACAGTTCCACTCCTAAGTATATACAAAAAAGTTTTGAAAACAGAGACATAAGCAGATACTTGTACACCATTGTTTGTTGCAACATTACTCACAATAGCCAAAGAGGTGAAAAAAGCCTAAGTCTTCACCCTGGTTGAACAGAATTTTCAAATGTGCTAAATATATACAATGGGAAATTATTAAGCCATAAAATGAATAAAGTTCTGACACATGCTATAGTATGCATGAACCTTTAAAACATGTTTAGTGGGGACGCCTGGGTGGCTCAGTTGGTTAAGCGGCTGCCTTTGGCTCAGGTCATGATCCCAGCGTCCTGGGATTGAGTCCCACATCAGGCTCCTTGCTCAGCAGGGAGCCTGCTTCTCCCTCTGCCTCTGCCTGCCTCTCTGTCTGCCTGTGCTCTCTCTCTCTCTCTAACAAATAAAAAAAAAAAAAAAAACATGTTTAGTGAAATTAATCAAGCACAAAGGAGAAATATTTGCTTATAGGAAATCCCTCCAATTGGTAAATTTATAGAGAAAGAGTAGAGGTGGCCAGGGCTGGCGACAGGGAGAAATGAAGAACTACGGTTTAATGGTTTCAGAATTTCTGTTCGGGATGATGAAAAAGTTTTAGAAATAGTTGTGATTGTTTTACAACATTGCAAATGTACTTAATGCAATAAATTGTACACTGAAAAATGTTTAAAATGATTTATTTTAAACATATATTTTATGGCAATAAAAAATTTTAAACAGTGGGTAGGTATTATAAATTCTATTAATATAGAAGTGATAAGGGGCGCTGGGTGGCCTCAGTGGGTTAAAACCTCTGCCTTCAGCTCAGGTCATGATCCCGGGGCCCTGGGATGGAGCCCTGCATCAGGTTCTCTGCTCAGCAGGGAGCCTGCTTCCTTTCCTCTCTGCTTGTGATCTATGTCGGTCAAATAAATAAATAAAATATTTTTAAAAATAGAAGTAATAAAATTATTAAAATACAGAATGGGAAGAAGTAGAACTGGAGTAAGGTCATGGGTTGCCATATAGGTGTTGGCTGGCAAAAAGAATCACCTCTTGCATCTGACAAATCAAGTCATAGGTGCTTAAATAAATTTATAGAACAAAAATTTCTAGCGCTGCTGCTCAGCTCTCTTCATGGAATTGCTCATCGCTTGAATCCCAGGTTTGGTTGGCCTTTCTTTTATCTGTCATCTCCATCCCCTTGGCTTTAGGATCATTTGCCTGGTTGTCATTCCTAAAAATGGATGCAATACAAGAATGAATTGTTCTTGAACATCTAAAAATATCTTTTTTCCAGTCATATTGAATGAATAGTTTTTCTATCTTCAAAATTCCAGGCTTCAAAGAATTTTCACTCAAACTTTGGATTCGCTCTACTATCAGCTGGCATGTTCTTTTGCCAATGAGAAGCCTGATGCCAGGCTTAATTCTTTGTAAGTAGCCCGTTTTGTCATTTTTTTGTTTTGCTCTGTTCTGTTTCCCTCTCCTGTCTGGATGTCCTGAGAATCTTCTATTTAAAATTGGTGCACGGTTTGGATTTTTTTCCCTCCTTCTTGTTCCTTTCCATCTTGAAGTCTAAGTTGTCTCTGAACTCTGAGAAATTATGTTTTCTTCTTTTTCTTTCTCTTTATGTTTTATTTTCTTCCTTTATTTTCTGTCATTTTTTGCCAGAAATTTCTATTAATTAAATGCTGAATTTTTTGGAATGATCTATTTTTTTTTTAATTTTCTTCCTCTAGTCCCCTTCATTTCCTTTTTTTAAAAGATTTTACTTATTTATTTATTTATTTATGTATATATATGTATGTATGTGACAGAGAGAGAGAGTGCACACTAGCAGGGGAAGTGGCAGGCAGAGGGAGAGGGAGAAGCAGGCTCTCCTTTGAGCAAGTAGCCTGATGCAGGACTCGATTCCAGGATCCTGCGATCATAACCTGAGCCAAAGGCAGACACTTAACCAACTGAGTGACCCAGGTGCTCCAGTTACCTTCATTTCTATGTACTAAGAGATTTTTCTGGACTGAACTTTGCAACTGTTTTGTTAATTTTTTTTTTGGAAATTACATTTTTAATTGTCAAGAGTTCTTTCTAACCCTCTGTGGTTTTAATTTTTTGTACTAAAGCAATATTTTATAAGTATAAAATATTTTTAAACTTTTTTGAAGATACCTATGAAGAGTTTTCAGCTTTGTGGAGATTGAATCCTCTAACTTATTTCTGCTTATGTGGATATGGCCCATCAATGAGCAAGTGCTACTTCAGGGTGATCAGACAGAGAGTAAGTATTGAATTGCCCTCCATCCCACACCACTAAAATGGTGATGCTCCACTCTGAGGAATAAAACTGAGGAGCTTTATTAGAAGTTTATTAAAAACCTTTATTATCTGGACCTCATCTCTAAATGTTCAGATGCATGTGGTTTAAGTACTCAACTGAATACTAATTTTTAAGGTAATCTTCAAAGTTATTCTTAGTATCAGCCAGATTTGGTAACTTGATTCCAATATCCTAGACAGGTAAAGGGAAGGAGTTTAAGCAGTGGGCCATTGGTGCTTGGTTTGCATTCCAGAATTACCAAAGCAGACTATCTATTGCTGGTAACTGGAAATCTACATTTGAATAATATCTGTAAGAAATTCTTGGGCATACAGGTATCTAAGAACATTAGTCTAATAGAACTCAAGGTTTGCCCCAACCTCAAGCTCACAGCATCCCACCCTAAGAACACAGGGGACATAACTCAAAGCCAAGCAGTCTGGGCCATGCTGCTGAAGAGATATTTTAAAAGGAAGGAGGAAAGACACTGAAGACTATTTGTTTATTTAGCATGTACTCTGGGCTATTTTCATAGGATTCTGCTTTTTTTTGGGGGGGGGGGATAAAGTTTTTTTTTTTACTTCTTTTTTTTTATTTAAGCTTTTTTATTTAAACATATAATGTAACCCCACCACCCTCTCCCAACCCCTCTCTCCCCCCCACCCCCCTCAGTTTGTTTTATGACATTAAGAGTCTCTTTTGGTTTGTCTCCCTCCCGATCCCATCTTGTTTCATTTTTTTTTTTCCTACCACCTTAACCCCCACCCCCATTGCATCTCCACTTCCTCAATTCATGGCTATTCACTTCTTTTGAATCTATGCTGTTGGAACTCGCTTCTCATTTGTTGATATGACAAAAGAAGAGTGAGCACTTACTCTAGTCTCATCCAAGCAAATTCCATGGTCAGGTGTATGGTAAAGGAAGAATATTTGGTCTAGCTTCTAGTTTAAAAAAAAAAAAATTCTTGTGACTCAACAGAATTCAACAGAGCTATAGATCTATAGAACAATTGGTTTTCACAGTAGTAAGTTTAATAAAGAGGATATACTTACTTCCCTACATAAAATAGTACTGCCCATCCCCATCCCCCTCTAATCTCTTGTGCTGATCTATTCTTCATAACATTTATTACCATGTTATAGAATATATAACCATTTATTTTTATTGTCTTCTCCCTAACTAGAATCTTAATTCTATTCAAAGTGGACATTTTTTTCCTCTCTACACTACCCCTAGCATGATAGGTCTCTAATAAATATATATTGAGTAAATGAATTTACCTTCACATGTTTTATTATCTCTCCTGAAGTCCTATCTGGAGATGATAGGTAAGCATAAGATTGGCTACTGATTGTGACCATAGAAATTGACTTTAGAAGATGATACAAAGATTCTGACTCTAGCAAGAAGCACAGTATCCAACAAAACACCAAAATAAAAGTAAGATGTTAAAAATTCAATTCAATAAAGGGTTTTTTTTTTTAAAATTTGTTCAACTATTGATTGGGGTACTCAAAAGAAGAGACAACTCAATAAGCCTTTTTAACTTCTTAAGGAACCAAGGGTACAATATATACTTTAAGGTTTATTTGTGATTACATATGTGTATACTAAATCTCAAGCCAGTATGTCTGTACAGAATTTCAAAAATGACTCTTTTCATTTCATTTCTTTATGCCTGAATTCTTGAGCTTCATTTTGGTAGTCATATAGAATAATGGATATTCAGTATGAAGGAGCTCATTCAGAAACACTGTGGTAGTCTAATGAGATACTTTTGAAAAAAAAATAGTGCTTAACAGTTCAAATTCATTACTGCTGACAACAGTGGAAGCTTAGATTAGTATGTATTCTTACACCAAAAATAGTATTTGAAGCCAGGTTAACAACTAAGACAATAAAATTATGTGATTTTAAAAACATATACCATAGGGGGTTTTTCCCCCTGCAAAAGAGGAAAAAAGATTGTATTGAATTTTTGGTCTATTGCATTATAAATAAATACAAGTAGAATTTCTAATTTACAAAATTTTAATACGGAACAGGTAAATGTATGTTGCTTGAATTTCTACAATTGTGGTCACCATGTTCTAAACTTAATGGGCTACTTGATACAGTCCCTTCTTACAGTTCCTTGATGAACCTCCTACTGGCAATTGTTTCCCTTCTCTAATTCCAAAAAATTGAAATCCCTCTCTAATGACTCTAGTGTATTCTGTGTCTTAGGTAGTTCAAGGGTTATCCTCATTTTTAGTGTCTCTGGCCAAGAAAGAAATACTCTTTACAGGAAATAATATATAGTCACTGAATCTGGGACCTGGACTCTGAAGAGACAATATTTGAAATAGGGCATGTGAGGTAAAGATGAGAGAATATCCTGTACAAAGTCATGGGACCTCCAGCAGCAAATTATGGAATACATACAGCCAAGGAACTAAAAGCCCAGCTTCTTTATAAGAATAGCTCTTTGCAATAATGAGAGAAGTTCTCCTAATAAGAAGCTTCTTTATTGGTATGGCGAGATTCTTAAGAGACACTGGTGGTTAAGAGCATGAGCTTCCTAAGTCAGGGCTCTATTACTCCCTTAAGTAGTCTACTCAGAATGTAATCATCATTCTAACATTGATACCATCTCCACTGCAACATTTTTTGGTCTGAATAACTACCACCCTCATGTGGCTTGCTGAGGCCTTTTACATTTTCCTACTTTCATCCTAACTGCACTAAAATCTACCTTCAACATAGCATCCAGAGGGATTCTTTTGAAACTTAAGTAAAATTACCCCACTCTTGTGGCCAGAGCTTCCCAATTCACTAAGAGTAAGTATGAAAGTCTTTCTTTCTCCAACTTACCACCTCCCTGCCACCCCCTCCCCCAACTGCATCATGCACTCTCCTCACTGCTCTTCCACTCCAGACACCACCTCAAACACACCAAGTTTCCATCTTAGAGTCTTCGGACTAGTATTTTCTAGAATGCTTTTCCCCTTGTTTACATGAATGACTAATTTCTTCACCTACTTTAAGTCATTGCTTAAACATCACCAACTCATGAGACCTATTCTGACCACTCTATTTATTATTACACCTGTTCAACTCTATCCCTGATCCCATTCTAGTTTTCCCATAACATTTATCACCTTCTAACATATATAATAAACTTATTTATTTTAATTATTTCTTTAGTGAACTGGATGTTTGTGTCTCCCCAGAATTCATATTTTAAATCCTAATCCTCAGTGTGATGGTATTAAAAAGTAATTAGCTCATGAAAGCAAAGCCCTCATGAATGGGATTGGGACCCTTATAAGAAGAGACAGTGGGAAGCTTATTTCCTATCTCTGCTCTCCACCACATGAGGATATGAAAAATAGGGGACCACATGCAAACCAGGAAGTGGTCCTCACTGGAACCTGACCACACTGGCACACTGATCTCCAGAACTATGTGAAATTTGTTATTGATAAACCACTCAGATTTTGGTATTTTGATACTTTAGCCTGAGATAACTAAAACCACTGCATATTGTCTTTCTCCACAAACAAGAGCAAGGAAGAAAGATGGTGAAGGAGTAGCAGACTGAAATGATATCGAGTCCCAGGAGTTCAGCTAGATAGCTACCAAACCATTCTGAACACCTACAAACTCAACAGGAGATAGAAGAGAAGAGCAGCAATCCTAGGGACAGAAAATTGACCACATTCTGTAAGGTAGGATGTGTGGAGAAGTGAATCCAAAACAATGGAAAGACAGACCATGGTGGGGAGAAAGTATATCCTGGCAAGTGGTGGAACAGTGGAGCACAAAATCAGAACTTTTACAAGTCTTCTCCACAGAGGAACATTGTTCCAGAGGCTAAGCGGGATAGAGCCCTCAGAGGACAGTGTGGTCTCAGGTCCCACAGGGTCACAGAAAGACCGGGAGTGTCTGACTGTGACAGAGATCCCAGGTATTGAAGCGGGGAAGCAGAATATAGAGACAGAGTTGAGGAGTGAGCTTTCAGCTCAGGGTTACCTTAAACAGTGATCCAAGGCACAGTCAGGTCACTGCTCTTTGACCAGGGACCCCACAAGTGGCAGATCCAGAGAATCCCCTCCATCCTTCCCCAGGAGGAGTGGCATGGGAGCAAGTGGCAGGAATCTGCTGGGCTTGGAGACTCCAAACGGAGGTGTGTGCCAAAGATAGAAATTCTTGGTCACAGGCCAGGTGAGCTCAGAGTGTGGTGGGACACCAGGGAGATAGGAGGGATTGACAGCTATTCCTGAGGGCACACTGAGGAGTGGGGCTCTGAGCTCTCAGCTCCTCTGGGCCAGAGACTGGGAGACCACCATTTTCCTTCCCAACATTCAAAGCTTGATGGAAAACATTCAGGGAACAAAAGCTTATAGTTTGGCCACTGGCAAGGAAGGTACAATTCCACCTCAGGCAAAGACATTTGAGACACACTGCAACAGACCCCTCACCCAGAAGATCAGCAAGAACATCTGGCCAAAACCAAGTTCACCGACCAAAGAGAACAGCAGAACTCCAGAGCTATGGGAAAGCAACACATAGAATTAATGGCTTTCTCCCCATGATCCTTTAGTCTTGCAAAGTTAAATTTTTTAAATTCTTTTTTCTTATTCCATTTTGTAAAATGTTTCCTCCTTCCTCTTTTAACATTTTTTAGCTAGATTATCTTAACAGTACCTTTTTACAAAAAAGTCTTTTTAAATTGTCATTGTTTTACTCATATTTTATCCCTTCATTGTATTTAACCTTACTTTTTGTATACATATAGGTATTTTTTTCTAAAATATTTTGGCATACAATTTCTTCTAATAGATCAAAATATACCCTAAATCTAGCACATGGCTTTGTTCTAGTCTCCAGCCCGAGCATATTCTCTCCTCTTTTTTTTTCTTTTCCAACAACTTATCTGATAAATTGCTTTTCTTGAATTTTAAAAATTTTCATCTTTACAGACATATTCCATCCATTCATCATATTTGCCCTTACTGCTTTGTGTGTGTGTGTGTGTGTGTGTGTGTGTATATGTATATGTATATGTATATGTATATGTATATGTATATGTATATACATATATTTTTTAAAATTTTGGGAGGTAGTTTCTTCTAAGAGACCAGAATACATCCAAAATCAAGTGGGTGGCTCTGTACTATGCACCAGTCTAATATGTGTGTGTGTATATGTATATACACACACATACATATACATATACATATATATATATGTATGTATTTTTTTATTTTTTTAATTTTTATTTCTTTTTTCCCCCTATCTCCTCCCCTGGTTTTGGGTCTCTTCTGATGTGGTTAACATACATTTTTCTGAGGTCTTTGCCACCCTTTTAGTATTTTATTCTCCATTCATATATTCTTATCTGGATAAAATGACAAGGTGGAAAAATTCACCACAAAAGAAAAAGAACAAGAGGCAGTACCAAAGGCTAGTAACCTCATCAATACAGACATTGGTAATATGTCAGAATTAGATTTCAGAATAACAATTCTCAAGGTACTAGCTGGGCTCAAAAAAGGCACAAAAGACATTAGAAAAACCCTTTCTGGAGAAATAAAAGAACTAAAATATAACCAAATTGAAATTTAAAAAGCTATTAATGAGGTACGATCAAAAAAGAAGGCTCATACTGCTAGGATAAATGAGGCAGAAGAGAGAATCAGTAATATAGAAGAGCAAATGATGGAGAATAAAGAAGCTGAGCAAAAGAGAGACAAACAACTACTGCACCATGAAGGGAGGATTCGAGAGATAAGTGACACCATAAGACAAAAAAATATAAGAATATAAGAAAAATGGGGATCCCAGAAGAAGAAAGACAGAGACAGAGAGGCAGAAGGTATACTGGAATGCATTAGAGTAGAAAATTTCCCTAATTTGACAAAGGGAACAAGCATCAAAATCCAGAAGGCACAGAGAACCCCTCTCAAAATTAATAAAAATAGGTCCACATCCCATCATCTAATAGTAAAACTTACAAGTCTTAGAGCCAAGTAAAAATTCCTGAAAGCAGCTCAGGACAAGAAGCCTGTAATACACAAAGGTAGAAATATTAGATTAGCAGCAGACTTATTCACAGATACCTGGCAGGTCAGAAAAAAACTGGCATGATATATTCAAAGCACTAAATGAGAAAAATATGCAGCCAAGAATACTATATCCAGATAGGCTATCATTGAAAATAGAAAGAGAGATAAAAAGCTTCCCGGACAAACAAAAACTAAAAGAATTTGCAAACACCAAACCAGCCCTACAGGAAATATTGAAAGGGATCCTCTAAGCAAAGACAGCCTAAAAGTAGCAGACCAAAAAGGAACAGAGACAATATAAAGGAACAGACCCCCTACAGACAATATAATGGCACTAAATTCCTATCTTTCAATAGTTACTCTGAATGCAAATGAGCTAAATGCCCCAGTTAAAAGACACAGGGTACCAGAAAGTATTAAAAAAAAAAAAAAGACCCATCGATATGCTCTCTACAAGAAACTCATTTTAGACCCAAAGACACATCCAGATTTAAAGTGAAGGGGTGAAAAACCATGTATCATGCTAATAGACATCAAAAGAAAGCTGGTGTGGCAATCCTTATATTAGATAAACTAGATTTTAAGCCAAAGACTATAATAAGAGATGAGGAAGGACACTATATCATACTTAGAGGGTCTGTCCAACAGGAAGATATAACAATTTAAAATATCTATACCCCTAACATGGGAGCAACCAATTATGTAGACCAATTAATAACAAAATCAAAGAAACAGATCAACAATAATACAATAATAGTAGGGGAATTTAAAACCCATCACTGAAATGGACAGATCTTCTAAGCAAAAGATCAACAAGGAAATAAAGACCTTAAATAACACACTGTCCAGAGGGACATCAAGATATATTCAGAACATTCCATCCCAAATCAACAGAATATACATTCTTCTCTAGTGCACATGGAACATTTTCCAGAATAGATCACATCCTGGGTCACAAATCAGGTCTCAACCAGTACCAAAAGATTGGAATCATTCCCTGCATATTTTCAGACCACAATGCTCTGAAGTTAGAACAAATTCACAAGAGGAAAGCTGGAAAGAATTCAAATACATGGAGACTAAAGAGCACCCTACTAAAGAATGAATGGGTCAGCGAGGAAATTAAAGAAGAATTGAAAATATTCATGGAAACAAATGATAATGAAAACACAACTGTTCAAAATCTGTGAGACACAGCAAAGACAGTCCTGAGAGGAAAATATATAGCAATACAAGCCTTTCTCAAGAAACAAGAAAGGTCTCAAGTACACAATCTAACCCTACACCTAAAGGAGCTCAAGAAAGAACAACAAAGAAAGCCTAAGCCCAGCAGGAGAAGAGAAATCATAAAGATCAGAGCAGGAATCAATGAAATTGAAACCAAAAGAACAGTAGAACAGATCAACAAAACTAGGAGCTGGTTCTTTAAAAGAATTAATAAGATTGACAACCCCCTGGCTAGACTTATCAAAAAGAAAAGAGAAAGGACCCAAATAAATAAAATCAAGAATGAGAGAGGAGAGATCACAACCACACCAAAGAAATATAAACAATTATAAGAACATATTAGGAGCAACTCTATGCCAACAAATTTGACAATCTGGAAGAAATGGATGCATTCCTAGAGACATATAAACTACCAAAACTGAACCAGGAAGAAATAGAAAACCTCAGCAGACCCATAACCAGTAAGGAGATGGAAGCAGCCATCAAAAATCTCTCAACAAATAAGAGCCCAGGGACAGATGGCTTCCCAGGGGAAATCTACAAAATTATTAAAGAAGAATTGATACCTATTCTCCTGAAACTGTTCAAAAAAAATAGAAATAGAAGGAGAACTTCCAAACTCATGTTACGAGGCCAGCATAGAATTACAGACCAATATTCTTGATGAACACAGATGTGAAAATTCTCAGCAAATACTAGCCAGTAGGATCCAACAGTACATTAAAAGTATTATTCACCATGACCAAGGGGGGTTTATTCCTTGACTGCATGGTTGGTTCAACATCCACCAATTAATCAATGTGATACAATACATTAATAAAAGAAAGAACAGGAACCACATGATACTCTCAATAGATGCTGAAAAAGCATTTGACAAAATACAGCATCCTTTTTTTTTAAAGATTTTATTTATTTATTTGACAGAGAGAGATCACAAGTAGGCAGAGAGGCAGGCAGAGAGAGAGAAAGGGAAGCAGGCTCCCTGCTGAGCAGAGATCCCAATGCGGGACTCGATCCCAGGACCCTGAGATCATGACCTGAGCCGAAGGCAGCAGCTTAACCCACTGAGCCACCCAGGTGCCCCCCAGCATCCTTTTTTATCTTCAAAGTGTAGAGATAAAGGGTACATACCTCAATATCACCAAAGCCATTGATGAAAAACCCACAGAAAATATTATTCTCAATGGGGAAAACCTCTCAGGTTTTCCCCTAAGGTCAGGAACATGGAAGGGATGTCTACTATCACCACTGCTATTCAACATAGTACTAGAAGTCCTAGCCTCAGCAACCATACAACAAAAAGAAATTTAAGGCATCTGAATCGACAGAGAAGTCAAATTCTCATGCTTTGCAGATGATATGGTACTTTATGTGGAAAACCCAAAAGACTCCACTCCAAAACTGCTAAAACTCATACAGGAATTCAGTAGTGTCAGGATATAAAATCAATGTACAGAAATCAGTTGCATTTCTATACACCAACAGCAAGACAGAAGAAAAAGAAATTAGGAGTCAATCCCATTTACTATTGCAACCAAAACCATAAGATACCTAGGAATAAACCTAACCAACGGGGCAAAAAATCTGTACTCAGAAAACTCATAAAGTACTCATGAAAAATTAAGGAAGACACAAAGATATGGAAAAATGTTCCACACTCATGGATCGGAAGAACAAATATTGTGAAAATGTCTATACTACCCAAAGCAATCTACACATTTAATGCAATCCCTATCAAAATAACATGCATTTTTTCAAAGAAATTGAACAAATAATCCTAAAATTTATATGGAACCAGAAAAGACTCCAAATAGCCAGAGGAATGTTGAAAAAGAAAACCAAAGTTGGTGACATCACAATTCTAGACTTCAAGCTCTATTACAAAGCTATAATCATCAGGACAGTATGGTACTGGCACAAAAACAGACACATGGATCAATGGAACAGAATAGAGAGCCCAGAAATAGACCCTCAACTCTATGGTCAACTAATCTTCAATGAACCATGAAACAATGTTCAGTGGAAAAAAGACAGTTTCTTCAACATGTAGTGTTGGGAAAACTGGACAGCCACAGGCAGTAGAATAAAACTGGACAATTTCCTTACATTGCACACAAAAATAGACCCAAAATGGATGAAAGACATCAGTGTGAGACAGGAATACATCCAAATACTTGAGGAGAACACAGGCAGCAATCTCTTCGACCTCAGCCACAGCAACTTCTTCCTAGAAGCATCACCAAAGACATGGGAAGCAAGGGCAAAAATGAACTATTGGGACTTCAACAAGATCAAAAGCTTCCACACAGCAAAGGAAACAGTCAACAAAACCAAAAGACAACTGACAGAATGGGAGATGATATTTACAAATGACATATCAGGTAAAGGGCTAGTATTCAAAATCTATAAAGATCTTATCAAACTCAACACCCAAAGAACAAATAATCCAATCAAGAAATGGGCAGAGGACATGAACAGATATTTCTGCCAAGAAGAAATCCAGATGGCCAATAGACACATGAAAAAGTGCTCCACATCACTGGGCATCAGGGAAATACAAGTCAAAACCACAATGAGATACCACCTCACAGCAGTCAGAATGGCTAAAATTAAGTCAGTAAATGACAGATGCTGGCGAGGATGTGGAGAAAGGGGAACCCTCCTACACTATTGGTGGGAATGCAAGCTCCTGCAGTCACTCTGGAAGAGCATGAAGGTTCCTCAAAAAGTTGAAAATAGAGCTAACCTAAGACCCAGCAATTGTACTACTGGGTATTTACCCTAAAGATACAAATATAGTGGTCCGAAGGGACATATGCACCCAAATGTTTATAGCAGCAATGTCCACAATAGCCAAACTATGGAAAGAACCTAGATGTCCATCAACAGATGAATGGATAAAGAAGAGGTTACACACACACACACACACACACACACACACACACTGGCATACTATGCAGCCATCAAAAGAAATGAAATCTTGCCATTTGCAATGATGTGGATGGAACTAGAGGGTATTATGCTGAGCAAAATAAGTCAGTCAGAGAAAGACAATTATCATATGACCTCTCTGATATGAGGAATTTGAGAGGCAGGGTGGAGGTTTGGGGAGTAGGGAAGGAAAAAATTAAACAAGATGGGATTGGGAAGGAGATAAACCCTAAGAGATTCTTAATCTCGCAAAACAAACTGAGGGTTGCTGGGGGGATGGAGGGAGAGGGAGGGTGGTTGGGTTATGGACATTGGGGAGGGTATGTGATATGATGAGTGCTGTGAAATGCATAAGCCTGATGATTCACAAACCTGTACCCCTGGGGCAAATAATACATTATATCTTAATAAAAATAATTAAAAAGAAGAGTAAAGATTCAAGAAGCTATTTTATTATTCTTAACTTACTTTGCAAAGTTCAATTTTATTTAGAGCTTTTGATTCTAGACACTTTTACAAAATCTAACCATTATTGTAGATAAGTCTTTAAATTTTTCATTTACATGCACCTATATAAAACAAAGTTTAATTTAATAGGAAGGTCTTCATGCAGTCACTTTTGTTTCTTACATACTTTTATCTCTCTCTCTCTCTTTCTCTCTCTCCATTTTTCCTCACTGGAATTATCTTCCAATGTTATGCCTGGGTATAGCATCTCAACCTCCCTTTATCTAACTCACTATAAGAATTTTACCTTTTGAAGACAAATTTTTGGTCTAAGATGTACGTCTAAACATACTATATCCCAGCCAATTCCAAGGACTCTCAACATATTTATCATTTACATTTTAACAAGAAATTCTCATTAGCATTTGTTATGTGTGAGTTGTTGGAGTGAAGTGAGGTAGGTGGATGGAGTAACTGGATGACAGACATTAAGGAGGGCACGTGATATAATGAGCACTAAGTATTATATGAGACTTATGAATCACTGACCTCTACCTCTGAAAAGAATAATACATTATATGTTAACTAATTTAAATTTAAAAATAATAAAATAATAAAAAAATTTTTAACTGCCCCTAATTGTTGCCACTAACCAAGGAATGAAATTGTTAAAATGAAGGCAAACACTTCTCACATGTTGAGTTTTATTAGCAGAATAATATTCCGGGGGATAAGTGAATATGTGAGGTCAGCTGTTAGTACAGTATTTTCTGTTTGTGAACTCCATTAAAAAGCATTAAGTTTATCCTCCATCTAGCTAGGTAATCTCTACCATTATTACATGGAAGTTCCACCTTGGTTTCTCTCAGCATAGCCCCTCAATCATAAAGTGCCCATTGCAGTTCTACATGTATTTGTATCTGTCACTCCATACTCCTTTCAGATCAGGCTCTTTGGAAAAGTGATTATATCCCTCTGCTGACAGATCATCATCATGACTTTCATCTCAACATGTATTAGTGTTACATAATATATTATGATCATTTTCCTTTGTTAAAATTTGATGCTTCCTCATGTGTTCTGAGACTACATTCTCTGCAGTGTCCTTCTGAAAATTACTGGACACTTCCCATACCAATTGTTATCTTTTATTATTTTTTTAGAAATTTATTTATTTGAGAGATAGAGTGAGTACCAGCAGGAAGGGCAGAGGGAAAAGGAGAGAGAATTTCAAGCATGCACCATGCTGAATGCAGAGCCCAATGCAGGGTTTGATCTCACTATGCCAAGATCATGACCTAAGATCACCACCTGAGCCAAGCAGAAACCAAGAGTCAGATGTTTAACAAACTGTGCCACTCAGGCACCTCAATTCTTCTCTTTTCTGGTAAAACAGTTTCTATAAAAAATTCTTCATAAGAGAATATATCTCTATCTCTAGCCATAAATCTATTACTTTATAATAAATCAAAACTCATGTTCATTCTAAAATTTGTTATTTGACATCTGCTACGTAGATAATTGCTTGATTCCAATCTCTTTTCATCATTTCACTATCATAAACTTCAACTTGAAAAGAGATTTAAATGCCACTTATTTCCCTAAATTCTCTAGTTCTCATTTTTAAATATCAAGAATGTGGAGAATAATAGTCAAAGGAGATAAGACAGCATAATGCAAACACATTCAAAAACAGAAAGAAGCATAATTTTTAATAATTGCTCAAAAACTACTCTACTATTATGAAATACCAATGTAATAGCTGTGTTGATTAAAGTATTTATAGTCTTAAAAATCTTCTGGAGATTTACATGCTACTTAGACTAAATCATGATGAAACTATCAAACATGGGAGGAAACTAATTCCAGGCAGTAAGAGGTAATGCCAGTATTTCATCAATTTTGCCTCAAAGAATAATGAAGCAAAGATCATCATTCAAAAGAGCAGTCTATCAAAGATACACTTAAATCTCTCAGTTGTTAAAAGGTAGATGATGAAATGACAGGGCTTTAAGGTTCTACCTAATTGTTCTCCCCTCAACTCCCAAAGTTCTCTCAAATTTCAAAACTAGTGTCTCAAGCACATGGCTTATTTCATTCTATTCAGAATTCAGCAAGCTACAAAAAACATTAAACATTTTTTTTTCTGCTTCATTGAATTGAATATACTAGTTTAATTAGCTTGATAATAAATTTTTATAAACTCATCATTTCTGGAAAGAATCAAAGGCATTTGTCTATTCCACCAAAATGCATGTCTTCCCTAAACACATTGCATTTTGACATTGATATATGGAGAGTATAAGGGGAAAAGACTCATGAAGGACCTTGGAAGGCTTCTCAGGATAGCTTATGCTATTTAATTTCTGAGGAAGTTAGACACCAGCATGCTTCAAGAGTCCTCAGTGCTTTCCTGGTGACAGATATACATTTTGTTGCCTGCTACATTCTGTGAGATCTGAAAGTGCACAGGGACTGGAATCCTTTGCTACCAAACATACTAGAAAACCACAGACATGATTAGACTTGGTGGTTTTATGTGTTTTATCAGCCAGTGACATCATGACAGATGAGAATGTTCTGCCAAGAAAAGTCAAAATTTCCTAACACTAAAGAATTTGCAGACAAATCACATGTACTAAATGTCATTTAATCTATACAATGATTTGAACATAATCCAGACCCAAGGCAGGAAAAGGAAAATCCTCAACCACCAAGCTTGTTATAGCAAGACATTTGATTCAGAACAAAAAAACTAAGTCAGGAATTGCAAACTATTTAAGTAAAATAGTTTGATACCTACAAAAAAGGAATATGTTCTTTTATTTTTCCACTATCATCTCATTCGATGAAGCATCAAACTCCCTACTGGGAAAAACAGACAAAAGCTAGTAAATAGTACCTTGCTTTTAATGTTCTTCTTTTATCTGTGAATCAAAAAAGGAATATAGCAATAAGTAAATGAGTTGAATGATGTATGCAGAGAACAGAGCATTCTACCAAAATTGCTTCTTTTAGAGATAAAACTCTATGATAAGTGTGATCAAGGGGAGATTAAAGCAAGTCAGCAGTGTTTCTCTAAGACAAATTGGCATTACACTTTCTAAGGAAGGGCTTTTTATCAAGCATAGTCATTTAGATAAAGTATAATCAAACAAATATAAGCCCAATACACACTTCCCAATTTTTCTAACACCAAGGTAATCTTTATAGGATCATGTCCAAAAGACAAGTTACTTAAAAGCCACACTCTGTGGACAATTGCCTAAGAGAACAATGACCCAATCCTCATAAAAAGGGGATTTAATAAAGCAGAATGAAGCCATGATTGGGTTCTTTATTTATGAGACACTGAGGAGCAGCTGCATGGTGTGTGCTACTTTCTAAATGGGTTCCGCCTCCAGCAGTTGTCTAGACCAGATGGAAAAGTGACAAGCTCCACTTAATATGTCACAGCATCAGCATGGTCATAAAAGAGTCCCCAGGAATTCTCTTTTGAACAGAAGCCACCTGTTTACTATAAGCACACCTCTTATTTCTCAAACTGCAACTTTAATTTGCAACTAGCACCTGAAAGGTAGCACACCTTTGAGTTCAAAGTTGCCAGGTTGCAAGTCAATCATGAGTGTTTGAAGACTTCAAATCTCTGTGGTAGAATTTGAGCAGTTTTAAAACTTTAATGTGTCCAAAGCTTGGTTGTAAGTGATCCAATCAATCTTCTCTTAGAAGGGAGTTTTGTCATAATTATAATTTCAGCTGGGCATTTTATTTGGCTCTTGCTTTATTCTAAAATGACACTTGTTAGAAACAGACTCATTACCCTTTTGGTTATTAGAAACAGATCCATTATACCTTCTATTTTATTTCAGTAGCAGAAATTTAGGCTGAGAAACTGAAGATCTGGCTCTAGCCCATGGCTATTATTTCTTCACAAAAAGGAGTGTTTCATCAGGCATTTGGGGCCCCTTGCCATTCACTATGGGAGATCATCGATGTCTCTAGGTGTACATAATGGCTTAGGAATGATCATATGTTTCATAGGAGGGAAAGAAAAATTACTTTAAAAAACTGGAACTAATGCATAAATCTAAAATCAAAGGTAACAGGCATTGCGAGAGCATCAATTTATATTACTGTGCAATAAATCTATTAGAGTAGACACAATCTCTCTCTGAACCAAGGCTTTCAGCACAGGAATGAAGCAAAAGTAGGGGTAAAAAACTATTACTTGGATGATAAATTCTACAAGAAATTTACGGTATAGCTCAGTTTTTCTATTACAGGTTTTATTAGGAGCCTGGGATTAAACTTGGATCCCTTCAGGATCTAATGCACAGATAATTTTTCTTGCCATTTTTCATTTTGGCTACAAACTTACCCACTAAGTTAATAATGCTAAATCCAGAATATATAAAGGATTCTTCATGTAGCAATGTTTTCAAAAAGGAAGAAGAAGTTTCCTCAACAGGGTTGGAGGATAACAGAGGTTAATTGGGAATTTCTCTAGTTGTGGATTTTTTAGGGGAAAAAACACAAATTTAGACAGCAACTTACATTGTGTCCCTGCATGTTGTTGATCAGGCCTGCCTATGTTAGAGAGTCTGAAAGGGTTCATTAGTCACAAACATATAAATATGTTTTTTGCTTTTGTTTTAAACATATCCATGTTATATACAGATTTTTTATTTTATACAACCAAGTCTCCTGATTTACACTTCCTAGGAAAAAGCCATGGGAATCATTGGAATTGTTAAAGGGACAACTGATTGCTTAGAATATGTCTAAGGCACTGCTGCTCTGGGAGCTTAGATAGCCATGATATTGCTGAATTACATACTATGAGGCATTCCACATATGCACATCATACATACCATGTAATTCATTTACATAGACATGTCTTGTCTGTGTAAAACATATAAACAAACAGAACAAAACAAATGAACAAACAAAAGGCCCCACTTTCTTGCTTGTGTCCTCTCCCAAACTCCTACCACAAATATTCAAAGGTTCAGAATGAAAGATAAATTAGCAAGTACTCTAAGGTAGGCATGTAAGTCACACAGTAGATGGCATTTTGATCTCCAGGATCCAGAAGCTTTCTCTGTTTCACCATATTTTCATCTTCTCAGCTAAGCAGCCCCTACAGGGGGACCACAGCCATTTTTGTATAAACGGGCTTGTGGTAACTCACTTGTCATCCTTCACAGCAAGCCCTGCAGTGCTATTTCCCAGCTTATAAGAAACAGAAGGATCTCATCAAACATATATGCAGAATAAGTGGTGAAAAATAAAATGTTCCTGACTTTACCCATTTAACCAAATAATGCTAAAATTATTTCTGATATAATATCACATAGATTCAAAGAATAAAAGTAAAAATACATTTCTTTTGTGAGAAATAGGCAATCTCTCACTTAAGAGAGAAAAACATAAAATAATATTTCTTTTTACAAAAGAAATTACCTTGATATTGAGTATGGTAGTCAGAAAGTTTCCCCTAATATATAAAGGATGATATTATCATTTGTCAGAACACTTCTAACAATCTTTCTTCCAAAGGTAGATATGCTCTCACAATTAAACAAGCATTTGTTGGCTATTACATCTATTTGGTTAACTCCTGATAAAGGGAAGGGGACAATTTATGTTTTTCAAAAATATAAAAGTGGCACTTTTATTTTTATAACATTTTACTGTTTGCTATTTGCAAGGTGGTTTACAAGTCATTAGCATATCCCTCTAGTATTTGTCATGATTAACATTCCAATCTTAAAGCTGAGAAAGCAGAAAATGAAAGATTTATACAATGCTAAGGACTAACTCTGGTGCAGAACAGGATTACTCTTGAGTTGTAGTAATTCACTATTTTTTTTTAAAGATTTTATTTGTCAGACAGAGAGCACAAGCAGGGGGAGCAGGAGGCAGAGCAGGCAGAGGAAGAAGCAGACTCCTCGCTGAGCAGGGAGCCCGATGTGGGACTCAATCCCAGGACCCTGGGATCATGACCTGAGCCAAAGACAGACGCTTAACTGACTGAGCCACCCAGACATCCCTAATTCACTATTTTTAATTCAAAAGTTTAACCAAAATAGGTACGATATGGCAAATCAGAACATGTTCAAATTACTTTTATTTTGGTCCCCGATATGATACTACCAGTTTATCATAGAGTAAATTTGGCTTTAATATTTGAAATTTTAAAATTTCAGTCATTTAGGAAAATATTTATTATGTTTGTGACACCTATGTATAATTAGAAATAAACATTATATTTTCATTTAACTATTCATGTCATTTTAGGGGGGTAAATATTAGATGACTTCAAAGTAGATCTTAGGGTCTACATTCATGCACTGCCCACCTAAGAATCTTTAACACTACATTACTCAGTAAAGTTTTCTTATATACTACTGTTTATATTAACCAACACAAATAGAACAAAAAAAAATTAAAATTGTGAAATATTCATTTCCATCACCTTAATAATTTAATGAATAACTATTATCAATATTATTTAAAATATCTGTAAACAAAGAAATCTATATTTATTATCCTTTCATAACAACATATTACAACCATTAAAGGTCTGTTCTCAATTGAATATTTTATAGGATAAGAAAGTTGGAGAATGTAGCCTATTGACTTCTGTATTGCTAGCAACTAAGTACAGAACTTATTACAAATTTTCTTTTGTATTATAAAATTTTATACTATTATATGCATTAATTCTTGATATTAAGAATTTGAACAATAGAGAATGGTACAGAATAAAATAAAAGCCTCTTTTTATTGACTTATTCTCACCTAAAACTCAACAAATTCACAAAGTTGGTATTGTTATTTCATTCTACAGATGAAAAAACTGAGGCACAGACTGGTTCTGTAACTTGAGTATCACTGATTGAGCAGCAGATCAGAACTCAACCCAAAGCTCTGAAGTCCCAAAGTCCACATAATTATGATTCTCAAATTTTAATGAGCATAAAAAATACCCATTTCTGGACAAGATGGAATAAAAGCTTCCAGATTTATCCCCCTGCCTGAATCAATTAAAAAGATGGACATTTTTCAAGATATTGGAATTTAGACATTGAACGAGGGATCCCTGAGAGATGCAAAACAAATGAGAAAGCCCTTTATTTACTTAGCTTGCTGCAGAGATGTTTCTAGGCTGAAATGCAGTGAAGGGAGACATTTCTGAAGGCCAGTAGTCTGCCACAGTTGAGAAGGCAGAATTGGAATATTATACAGCTAGAGTTCAGAGGACAGAATACTGTAAAGGAGAGAGCTGCATAGGCAAAAGTCCAGAGACCATTGGGAAATGTCCCTTATCTATTCAGCTGCTTAGTAATGCACGTATATTTAAAAAAAAAAAATGCAAGGCCAGGAAAAGAACCACCATAAATAAGAGCTAAAGAATACAGAAGAATGGAAATAATGCCCATTTGTACCAACCAGGCTGAACAACTTCATAATTCACTGGGTACTGAATGAAATATTCAGAAGGGTCTTGGTAATGTTGCAAAAATTGTCCTAGACTAAATGCTAGCAAAGCTGAAAAGCAAGACCCAATAGGACCATATTCTTTCTGTATAAATCAACTGTCTCAGAACAGAGCTCAGGAATATTTTAGAAAATTATTCAGTGGTCAAAAAGGTAGAATTTATACTGCCTGGCATCCAAGCAAAAATTATAAGATATTAAAAGAAACAAAAATATACCACCTATAATGAAGAAAAAAATAAATCATTCAAAAATGACTCATAACTAGGACAAATTGAATTACCAGAAAAAGATATTAAAACTATAATCCACAAAGCTAACACTATACTTAATGGTGAAACACTAGATGCTTTCGCCCAAAGATCAGGAATAAGACAAGGATGTCTATTTGACCACTTGTAATATATATATTTTCCTGGAGGTTCTTGTCCAGGCAATTAGGCAAGAAAAGGAAATAAAATCATTGAGATTGGAGAGGAGAAAGAAAACTACAGTTGACCCTTGAACAACATGGGGGTCAGTGGTTCTGACCCCTTGCACTATCAAAAATCCATGTATAATTTTTGACTCCCCTAAAACTTAATTACTTATAGCCTACTGTTGACCAAAAGCCTTATCAGTAACAGTTCATCAACACATAGATTATATGCTAAATTATATACTGTATTCTTACAATACAGTAAGTTAGAGAAAAGAAAATGTTAAGAAATCATAAGGAAGTAAAAATACATTTATAGTATTGTAAGTATTTATTTAAAAAAATATGTGGACCCTCAACTCTATGGTCAAATAATCTTTGACAAAGCAGGAAAAAAATTCCAGTGGAAAAAAGACAGACTCTTCAATAAATGGTGCTGGGAAAATTGGACAGCTATGTATAGAAGAATGAAACTCAACCATTCTCTTACATCATATATAAAGATCAACTCAAAATGGAGGAAAGACCTCAACATGAGATAGGAATCTATCAAAATCCTAGAGGATAACACAGGCAGTACCCTCTTCAACATCGGCCACAGCAACTTCTTTCACGACCCTTCTCCAAAGGCAAAGGAATCAAAAGTGAAAATGAACTTTTGGAACTTCATCAAGATCAAAAGCTTCTGCACAGCAAAGGAAACAGTCAACAAAACAAAGAGGCAAACTGCAGAATGGGAGAAGATATTTGCAAATGACACTACAGACAAGGGGCTGATATCCAAGATCTATAAAGCACTCCTCAAACTCAACACCCAAAAAACAGTTAATCATGTCAAAAAATGGGGAGAAGACATGAACACTTCTCCAAAAAAGACATACAAATGGCTAGCAGACACATGAAAAAAGATGTTCATCATCATTAGCCAGAAAATGCAAATCAAAACCACACTGAGATACCACCTTACACCACTTAGAATGAGCAAAATTAATAGGACAGGAAACAATAAATGTTGGAGAGGATGTGGAGAAACCCTCTTACACTGTTATAAGGGAACCCTCTTACACTGTTGGTGGAAATGCAAGTTGGTGCAGCCACTTTGGAAAACAGTGTGGAGGTTCCTCAAAAAATTAAAAATAGAGCTACCCTATGACACTGCAATTGCACTACTGGGTATTTACCCCCAAAATACAGATGTAGTGAAAAAATGGGCCATCTGTACCCCAATGTTCATAACAGCAATGTCCACAATTGCCAAAGTGTAGAAAGAGCCAAGATGCCCTTCAACAGATGAATGAATTAAAGATATGGTCCATATATACGATGGAATATTATGTCTCCATCAGAAAGGATGGACTGTATCTGTATCAACATGGCTGGGACCAGAGGAGATTATGCTGAGTGAAATGAGTCAAACAGAGAGAGTCAATTATCATATGGTTTCACTTACTTGTGGAGCATAAGGAATAACATGGAGGACAATAGAGAAGGAAAGGAAAAGTGAATTGGGGGAAATTGGAAGGGGATATGAATCATAAGAGACTATGGACTCTGAGAAACAAACTGAGGGTTTTGGAGGGGAGGGCAGAGGGGGATAGGTGAGCCTGGTGATGGGTATTAAGGAGGGCACGTATTGCATGGAGCACTGGGAATGGTGTATAAACAATGAATCTTGGAACACTGAAAAAATAAAATTAAAAAAAAGGAAAAAGAATAAATAAATAAATAAATATCTGTGTATAAGTAGACCTGCACAGTTCAATTCTGTCAAGGATCAACTTTATATATATTATTAGATGACATTATCTTTTACATTAAAAAACCATAAGGAATCCTCTAAAAAACATATATTAGTCAGCCAAGTTGGAATGAACAAGAGAATCCTTGTGCATTATTCACAGGAAAATGTATTGGTATAGCCACTTAGGAAAACAGTATCGAGTTTACTCAAAATTTGTAAACAGAACTACCATATGTCCAGTAACTCTCTTCTAGGTATGTATCTGAAGGAAATGAAAATAGGATCTCAAAAGAGATATCTGCATACCCAGGTTCATTACAGCATTATTTACAATAACCAAAACATGGAAACAACCTGAAGTGTCCATCAATGAATGAACGGATAAAGAAAGTGGAGTATACATATACAACAAACTATTACTCAAGAAAAAAGGAAATCCTTCCATTTGTAACAATATGGATGAATTTGAGAGCATTATATTAAGTAAAATAATCAGAGAAAGAGAAACAGTATATGAGCCACCTGTACATGGAATTTTAAAAAGTACCACTCACAGATACAGAGTAAAAAAGTGGTTTCCAGGGATTAGTGGGTGAGGTTAATGAGATCTTAATGAAAAGGTACAAATTTCCAGTCATAAGATGAATAAGTTCTGAAGATCTAATGTACAGCATGGTGGTTATAGTTAACAATATTTTATTGTATACTTGAAGGCTGCCAAGAGAGTAGATCTTAAATGTTCTCAACACAATAATAAGAATGAAAATAATGGTAATTATGTAAGATAAAATATGTGTTAACTAACCTTATTGTGATGATCATTTTATAGTATGTATATCTATCAAATCATATTGATAGATACACAAGGTTATATGTCAATTACATTTTAATAAAGCTGCAATAAATGGATATCTGAATATGCCTATATCTGTTACAACTCATGTATATTCATATAATGTCAAAATTTACCAAATTGTATACTTTATCCAAAGTTTATTGTGCATCAATCATCTCATTAAAGCTGCTTTAAAAAAGGAAAACTAACCTAAGGGGGGAGAATATGGTAGAAGTAGAATGTGGTAGAATGACACTGTTAACTTGTTTAAGTCTAGGTAATAAAATGGGATTTATCCTCCAATTTGTTGCTTGAAAACTCACTTTAGAATCCTGAGCCACCATGTGAGATCTGATTACCTTGAGACCATCTTCGAGAAAGACCAAGCCACATGGGAGAAGTCTCACAGAAACGTTCCTGTCAATAGCTCTAGGTGAGGTCTCAGCAACAGCAGGAATCAACCAAATTGTATGTGAGTAAAAATGCTTCCAGATGATACTAGGCTTCAGTCATCACATCAGTCTCAGGAATCAAGTCCCGAGAGGCTCAGTCATGATGGTATAGAGACTCGTCATTATCTCTAGTCTTCATTCTCGAATTAAGAACCTATGAGCAAAATAAAATTGTTGCTTTTGACTGCTAAATTTTGGATTCATTTTTTCACAATAATTATCTAGAAAACTTAGACTAAGTTTCCTGTAGATAACAATCTTGAAATCTGTATAACACTAAAAACAACAACAACAAAAAACCCATGTGAGGTCACTGATGGGCAACAAAAAATTAGGCCGAAACTGGAAGTGAGGCCACCTTAGACACTAGCACTAGGTGAGAGTTCCATGTTTACAGTTTTTGCCTATGGCTTATTCCAAACTAGACAGCTCAGGGTGACAGAAAGCTACATTTTCATTTGACTCCAAGCTCTAAGAGAACAGAGTTTCTAAGAGACAAAATGGCTGAAATACTGGAGGAAAGGGAAGAGCTACAGAAGAATGAACTTCAAAATCTGTGTTTAAGAATTGTTCCAAATCCCCTGGAGTGATCACTTTCTATGTCTTATTTCCCTCTATCATCCCTGACCCATAGAGAATTCCTATCACTGTCCACCACTTATCCCAACATCAATGTTTTATTCACCACTTTGGTAAATGATGGTTTTAGAGACAAAGAGAAAGAATTGATGGGTGAGTCACACATGACTGGTCCCCTGCAATATTCCTATATTTCCCCACTGCCAAACTCCTTCATTTACATTCTATCAAGACATAAATTGTAGGTCAATTTCATTTCCTACAGTCCTCTGTCAGGCCCAGGATTCAGCAACTGTCTGTAATCAAGGAGAAGTATTCCCACCTAGTTGAGCAGCTGGAGAATGGAATCTTTGGTGAGCGTGACTATGTTGACAAGTTCTGCCTAGACAAAATCCTAAGCTTCTCTTTCCCTGACTTCAGGAGAATGAAGATTCTCCTAATCAGAATGAAGATGTTTCTTCATCAGAAGAAACATTCCTACATGTGTTTCCCAGAATTTTATAGTAAAGATGAGTACAATCTTTGCCTTTCTGGTATTGTACCAGTTATATCCCAGGTTTGATTTTGTAATTGGCTCCTTAGGGCATGCTAGAATTTGGAGGCAATGAGGTGTGGTTGGACAGCCCATTAGGAGAAATAGCTGCTTCTCAATGAGTTGCTTCCTTCTGCCAGGTTGTAAAAGGATTTTCAGAAAAGTGAAGAACAGTTTCATCAGAGAGGGGAGGAGAGACTACTGATAAGGGAGATATGACTAGGCTCAAGACTTTGGGTTACTCCTGTTCATTTGGATCTTCTTAAACATTCCCAGTCTAATCATTAGCTCCCTACTCTTTCACAACCAATAATCTGGCTTTGAATTTTTTTTATTATAGCCATTCTTCTCTGCCTACAAGCAATATTACAGAATTGTCAGTTATGTGCTTTTTTTTTTAAACTACACACTGAGATTTTAAAGTTTTAACCTTGCTAATTTATTTCTAGTTAGACATAGCCAGCACACCACACATCCCTGGCATTCTTCATACCCTTTTACATGACTCCAGGGACTGCAGTTTGCCATTGCATGTTACAGACTACCAGAATCCCAGCCAAGAGCAAGATAACCAAACTCGAGTTCCCAGTTTCTTTGATGTCCATTACAATACCATGTAAAGTTCACAGATGAAAACAACAGAAAACACGTTTTTATTTTAAAAATTATTATACATTTCAAATTAGTACATATAATCCTCAGGAAATCCTGAGAATCATCTAAAAACTAGCCAAGGAGGGACAATTCCCAAACTGGCCTGCTGGCCTGGCTGCTGGCTTATCTCAAACCCCTGCATTACTGGCACCACTGCTCCTAGGTCATCTATCTCTGCTGTCTCTAAAAGCTCTTTATCTCTTCCCTATATTTGCCAAGGAGAAAGTTTCCTGGCCCTTCTCTCTCCTGAATCTATGTTGGTCCAAGTAAATGGTGGAAATTGTTATTTTTGGCATCCTGGCTTCCAGGAAGGGCAGGGATTTAGTTCTGTTGGGGTTATCATCAGAAGACAAGAAGCAAGACTACTCCAAATTAAGAAAAAAAAAAGAAAGAAAAGAAAAAAAGAAAGCAACTCAAAAAGTGGGCAGCTACCCTGCTGCAAATTCCTCTAATCTATATGACTCAATCATCTGCTTATACTTCCATTGCTTAAATTGTCTTGTTTAGATAGTATCCATAGAAGAGGTGAATATGCAGTGAAAGGCAGGCTTCCAAACAATTTCTGTTACTCAGGGAGTAGGGGACTTGAGTATGCTGTTCTCAGAACAGAGATGCTTTCCTCTTTGTTCTTTTTTTTCTTCTTCTTCTTTTTATTTCTTCCCACCTATACTTTAATCATTCACTCTCTATGCTTTGCTTCTTTTACTATTCCCCAAACTTACTAGAAGAGCTCTCTCTAAGCAACTAGTTCCCTCGTTTTCCAGGGCAGCTCTGGGTTCTGTCTGTGCTCTATCCCTGCTGCCTCTGCTGGTGAGTTCAAAAGACTGGTATGGAAGAACAGAGTCTAAGTAGTCTGAAGACACATTTACCTGATTTCCCAGCTCCCCTCCAGGTCTTTATCTTTTAATTTTTTACTCCAGGGTTAATGATTTTCTGAATATGCTCTCACTTTTACTCTGGTAAAACATAATGTTCTCATGCTTTTGTTTTTGTTTTCCAATCAGTTCTATCTTCAGTGTTTTCTATTTTCCAGAGATGTTTTATAACTTACCTACTGAGGGCACCCTTTCTTTTTTTTTTTTTAAGATTTTATTTATTTATCAGATAGAGATCACAAGTAGGCAGAGAGGCAGGCAGAGAGAGAGGGGGAATCAGGCTCCCCACTGAGCAGAGAGCCCGATGCAGGGCTAGATCTCAGGACCCCGGGATCATGATTTGAGCCAAAGGCAGAGGCTTTAATCCACTGAGCCACCCAGGCGCCCCCTGAGGGCACTCTTTCTTGCATTAGATCTATGAATTATGTGTTATTATTCACACTTTAAATAAAAGAAAACTGGGGTTTAGAAAAGTGAAGCAGTTTGCCAAAGGCTGATGCAAAAGGAAGTCAAGATTTTAACTCAATTCTGCTTAGCCCCAGAGCTCAAGACTTTTACTACTATGAAAGATATTTGTCACACATTGCATAATATCATGTTGCCCTCAACAAATGATTATATTCCTTGCCATCTCTATTCAGCATTCTAAGGATATTTATTCATTTGAAATTGTGAGCATTGTTATAATTTGGGGTTGCCAGAACTAGTATTCTTCCTAGTCAATACCCATCTATTTCTCATGAAATGATGTTTCCCAAATGTCAGTTTCACTCTTCTCCTCAAATAATCAGGCAAATTTTTCATTTGGAAATTTATTCTTCTCTATGATTTTTTCTGCTATAAATTTGAATGTGATGCACAAAGTAATGGCCTGCCTTCATCCCAGGAGTATGAGATGAAATCACTTTCCTCTCTTACAGGAGAAAAGCATTCTGTGAAAGAGTAAGATTTCAGAGATGGTATCAGAAGAAGGAGAAAAAATGTCCGATTTTGACTAGCAAGAAGCTCTGATTACTCCAGTAAAGTAATTTCTCTCTATTACTGAATACAGAGCTAGTAAAGCAGAAAGGAAAGTGACACTGTTGCTTCCCTAAACCTAAATAAACAACAAAAATGAGTTGACTGGGAATGGAATAAGCATTGGGACCTTAGGCATACAACTTAAAGCAGAACATCTTGTCTACTGGTTATCAGGGTATAAAGCTCTTTAGTTAATGTTTTTATTACTAAATACACTAAAACACTTAACAGCTTGCACTATAATCTATCAGATTCATGGAGGTAAAAAGGGATTGGAAGAGTGCCCTTCTGAGAGACACCTTGAAAGTCAACTCTCCTGAAAAAAGCCAACTAACTATTCAGCCACACTTAATATGCAAATAAACACATACCTTAAAAAGCTGCTTGCAAATTTATGTCTATTAAGGCTATTATCCAATTGATTTGCATAAAAAATCAAGGATGAATAATGCAGGTGAAAAATGTCCATGAGATAAAATTAAGGGAGTGTGTTAACCATTAAACTAACTCCTAGTAAAGAGAAACAATATTTTTGCAACCAATTCAGTACATAAGTAAAATGCAGTGGCATAATGGAATTTGAACCCTTACGTGTCCAGCAGTCACAATTTTATAGCTAGAGATACTAAAACAAAAAACAACTTAAGTTTGAAAATACCACAATTAATGCAAGCTGGTGCAACCACTCTGGAAAACAGCATGGAGGTTCCTCAAAAAGTTGAAGATAGAGCTACTCTACAACCCAGCAATCACACTACTGGTTATTTACACTAAAGATACAAACGTAGTGATCCGAAGGGGCACAGGCACCCGAATGTTTATAGCAGCAATGTCCACAATAGCCAAGCTATGGAAAGAACCTAGATGTCCATCAACAGATGAATGGATAAAGAAGATGTGGTATATATATATATAATGGAATACTATGCAGCCATCAAAAGAAATGAAATCGTGCCATTTGCGATGATGTGGATGGAACTAGAGGCGATTATGCTTAGCAAAATAAGTCAATCAGAGAAAGACAATTATCATATGATCTCCCTGATATGAGGAAGTTGAGAGGCAATGTGGGTGGTCTGGGGGGGTAGGAAAAGAATAAATGAAACAAGATGGGATTGGGAGGGAGACAAACCATAAGAGACTCTTAATCTCACAAAACAAACAGAGGGTTGCCGGCAGGAGGGAGAGGGTGGTGGGGTTATAGACATTGGGGAGGGTATGTGCTATGGTGAGTGCTGTCAAGTGTGTAAATGTGGTGATTCACAGACCTGTACCCCTGGGGCTAATATACATGATATGTTAGTAAAAAAAATTAAAAATTAAATTAAAAAAATAAAATACCACAATTAATAAACTAATGTATTTTATCTCAGGAAAAAAGTAGAAGCCCAAACCAGAAAGCTACAAAAAAATGAAATTGAAAGTAAAATTGTTAATGATGTAAGATACAGTTAAAAGGGAAACTTTTAAGAGTTTGAAATCAGGGATAGGTATACATGTTTATCATCTAACAATTCTGGCATATTTCTGAACACTATAACCCCATCATCAAAACTTTCAAGATTAAAGTGTGGGTTTAACAGAGTTTTAAAAAAGGGTATTTTAATATCCAAAATGATAAATTACAACATTTAAGTTTAAATACATTAACCATGTCAAAGACATAGTCTTTAGAGGTAGCTTATATATAATGAGAAAAAGCTTACTTGTTCATTTTAAAAGAAAGTGGGAAGGTGAGAAAAAAAAGAAGTACCATTGGATATAAATTCCTACCAAGGGTTTTCACCTAAGGCCTTCTAAAATGTTCTATTATCAAACTCTCTCATAGCTTTACACATGCTAAATTCACTGCATGGTGTAAGCTGTTTTTAAACACAAAGAACACATTTAAAAATACACAGTGATGTTTCCAAAAGGTTATTTTAATGGATTAATCCCAGGTGTGAGAATCACATCTCTAGTTCCTGAATATCTAAATATGATTTAAGATCCATCAAATCAAAAGTAGAAAAATTCCTAAATCATTGGTTTTAACTTTTTCTTAAAACGATTATGATTTCTCCTCATTTTGCTAATCAAATAGAGCTATTCATGGTAACTTCCTTGTAGAGTGCAGTAAAGATTAAATAAAACATTTAGAATAGCACTCCATGAATACAAGATGTGAGGATAATAACAATGGGACATTGATGATTATTAAATTCTGCCCCCTGCTTGAAGCCATATCGGCAAGATTGGATATGTGTGCCTAGTACAAGGTTAGCAAATTTAGGCAATAAAAATTCAGGACACCCAATTTACTTTGTACTTCAGATAAATAACTAATAACTTTTTAGTGTAAGTATGCAATATTTGGGACATACTTTAACTGAATTTCAGATAAACAATTAGTTTTTTAACAAAAGTGTTTTTTTGGTTTTTGTTTTTGCTTTTGTTTTTTAGTATAAGTATGTCCAAAAGACTGCATAGGGTACACTTACTCCAAAAAACTATCTTTTGCTTAACAGAAATTCAAATTTAACTGGGTGATCTGTATTTTATCTGGATTTTTTTTTATTGAAGTATAATTGACATACAAAGTTTTATTAGTTTCAGATGAATAACAGAGTGATTCAACAATTCTATATATTACTCATTGCTCATCACATTAAGTATAGTCATCGCCTGACACCATACAAACATTATTACAACATTATTAACTGTAGTCCCTATGCTGTATTTTTCATCTCTGTGACTACAACTCGAAGTGTTTATCTCTTAATCTCCTTTATCTATTTCACCCATCACTCCACTTGCCTCTCCTCTGGCAACTAACTGTTTGTTGTCTGCTTCTCTCTCTACCTGGTTCCCCTACTTGCGTGCCTTCTCTCTCCCTCTCTCTCTCACAAATAAATAAAAATCTTAAAACAACAACAACAATTAAACCAAGCACAAATTAAAGAGTTAATACCTATTCTCAAACTATTCCAAAAGGGAGAATAGGAAGGGAAGCTTCCAAATTCATTCTACACGACCAGCATTACCCTAATACCAAAACCAGACAAAGACACCACAAAAAAAGAGAACTACAGGCCAATATCTCTGATGATCATAGATATAAAAATCCTTAACAAAATATTAGCAAATTGAATTCAACAATACATTAAAAAAACCATTCACCATGATCAACTGGGATTTATTCCAGTGATGTAAGTGTGGTTCAATATTCACAAATCAATGTGATACATCACCTCAACAAGAGGAAGGATAAAAACCACATGATCATTTTAGTAGATGCAGAAAAGGCACTTGAGAAAAAGATTCAGTTCACGATGAACTCTCAACAAAGTGAGTTTAGAGAGAACATTCCACATCATAATAAAGACCATATATGAAAACCCACAGCTAACATCATACTCAATCCTGAAAAAATAACAGTCTAGGATATTCATAAGGCTATGTTATTCAGTAGGAATTACACAGACCCTTAAACCCTTATGTTAATCCTGGATCTATCACTTAAAAGTTGTGTGACCTTGATCAACTTAAATAATAATCTATATGAGCACAGATTTACTTATTTTTAAAGGGAAGCCAAATAAAATGTGCCATTTCCCTTCTGCAAAATTATGAAGAGTAGGAAAGAACATAAAATGACCAGTGCAATGACAGTCCTATGCATTTGTTCTCTTTTCTCTCTCAAATGTTTCTGGAAACAAAACCTACATCACTTTTAAAATTACAACTGTAATTTGCAAAGGCGAATCTTGCAAAGGTGAAACTAATAGACTGATTAAACAGATTAGATGCTAAAAGGGGAACAATGGAAAGAGTTTAGAAATAACTCCAACATGTGGGTAATGAAGGGGAAAAAGAATAGAGTCACTAGTGAAAGTGAGTGAATATAAAAGAAAGCATGTTTGAGAGGCAAGATCATGAGTTTTAAACATAATAATTTGAAATAATGATAACTTTCTGTGAAAGTCTTCCAACTGATCTCCTAAAACATGATCCTTATTTTAATTTCATCTTTCAATTATCATTATTCATCAATAAATACTAATTCATGTAAGGCACTTGAAATATTACCTGGATCATAGTAAGTTTCACTTAATGTTAACTATTCCATTCATATTACCTCTTATCATTTTACTACCTTTTCAATGAATGAATTTGAAATTGTGAAATCATTCTTCACTCCTTAAGATCTAATTTTTTCTTTTTATACATATCTCCAGTCATTTCTTCAAATTTGTTCTGATCAAGATAAGAAAACCCCCAATTCCCTCTTTTGCCTTTCTCATGCCTACAAAAAGGAACCCTGTTCTCTTGATCTCATATTTGGATCCACAATGTGTTTTTAAATAATTATAAGCTATTATTTAAATGTATTATATATGTATATATATTTATTTATATCATTAAAATATATGCTTACTCAACTGTAGAAAAAACAGAAAGACAGGACAAGGATAAAAATCACTCACATTCCTAAATTCATAGTATTATTAACTAATATTTGGCATATGTCCTTTCAGCATTTTTGATTCTTTCCATAGTTATGTGGCCAAAGGCATATCTAGATTTATATGTGATATAAGTCTCCCTCATTCACTGAGAGATGCTGTGGTTAGGTGCTAATGTGGATCTATAGATTGTGGTTCATATAATACCAGGATGTTAGATCTGAGATTGAACATTTATCAAAGCTTCTAAGGACCAAGGGCCCTTATTTGTTAGCTTTAGCACACAAAAATTTATCCCTGAAAACCTAGACCCTTTCCATCAGAACTCATATGGCTAACGTACAGGCTATGTCTGACTCTTCTAGAGAAATAAGAATCTATATAAGCACCTGACCTAAGGACTTCCTTATGATTGTGCATTTGGCCCAAACTAAATCCTAATGTGACTAGTATACTTCAGCCCTCCTACTAAGCACAAGAGTATTACTGGGAATAATTCCCTTGGCAAACTTGTCACTAGCTGAAATTAAGATGTAAGACTGTCCTTCCATCCCTCTTCTGTTCTGTGACTTCATTCCTATTGACTAAACTTCCCTTCTGCCTTCCAAAGTCTTCCATCAAAACTAGCACCCCATGATTAGAAGAATCCCCTGAATGGGGCATATGTGTCATGGCCACTACAAACTCCTATCTATTTCTCTTCATCAATTTCTTTACCAATTTATGCATTTTATTCAAAGTCCAATATCTTTGCCTTTCCAAGTATAGTCAAATATATATTCACTTTTCATCTCAGTGTAATGCTTGTCAAACTGAGAGGACCAGTTTTATATATAACCTATTACAGATGGATAATTGTATAAATTGTAATAAAACTGAATTATTAAGAAAATGACTTCAAAAATTACATATAAAGTCCCATTTAACCAACTGAGCCACCCAGGCGTCCCAAAGTCCCATTTAAAAAAAATAAATATTATAGTATAAAATTATATATCAAGATTTTAAAATTTCTAATCTCACTGTTAATTTTTATATTTATTAAGAACAATGACAGTTACAAACAAACAGAAGTCATGGGCTTGACTTTTAGTATTCCTGTATTACCATACAGATTTCATCTTTAGTACCACCAGTATAGCATAGAGTAATATGCTGGGTAATTTCTTGTAACTCTTATTCTCCCACGATTATTTGTTTCATTTAACCCAAATGTATGAACAAATGAAGACTTGAATCTTGTACTTATGTATTCTATAACCTACAGAATCCATTAAAATACACTACATGATGGGGGACTGGATGGCTCAGTCAGTTAAGCATCCCACTCAGTTTCGGCTCAGGTCATGATTGCAGGGTCCTGGGATTGAGCATCACATCAGGCTCCATGCTTCAGCTTGGAGTCTGCTTGAGGATTCTCTCTCTCTCTCTCTCTCTCTCTCTCTCTCTCTCTGCCCCTCCCTCTGTTCTGTCTCTTTCTCTCTGAAATAAATAAATCTTAAGAAAACAAACAAACAAACAAAAAAAAACCCACTACATGAGGGACACCTAGATGGCTCAGGCAGTTAAGCATCTGACTCTTGATTTTAGCTTAGGTCATGATCTCAGGATGGCGAGATCAAACTCTGTGGTTGGCTTCATGCTCAGCCTGACCTCTGCTTGTCCCTCTCCCTCTATTCCTCCCCCCAACACCTGCTTTTGTGCTCATGTGCTCTCTTTCTCATTCTATCTTAAATAAATAAATAAATAGATTTTTAAAATCTTTGAAAAAACATACCACATGATGCATTTGCCAAATAAGAGGTATTTAACAGGTATATGGTTTATACTATTAGGCATATCTATTATACTACTTTTTGTATAATCTCTAATAATGTGGTATACCTTTTTGATGTAGAAGTACAAAATAATAGAATTGTCAGACATAAAATTAGACTAAATATGATAAGAGTATTTTTTTTAAGATTTTATTTATTTATTTGACAGAGAGAGACACAGCAAGAGAGGGAACACCAGCAGGGTGAGTGGGAGAGGCAGAAGCAGACTTGCCACTGAGCAGGAAGCCCAATGTGTTGAGCAGAGAGCCCAATGTGGAGCTCAAACCCAGGACCCTGGGATCATGACCCGTGCGGAAGGCAGATGCTTAATGACTGAGCCATCCAAGCACCACAAGAGTATTTTTTTTTCATATTCCGCATTTGTCTTAGATTCTGTGTCCTAAAATGGACTCTGTCAGGCAAAACTGGATAAGAAATTTTCTTGGAGCATGTGCTTGAGCAAGGTAATTATGGGGTAGCACAGAAATTAAGACTGGGAAGAGGAAGAAGTTGATCTACAATGTTTTGACAAGTCAAGTCTCAGTCATCCCAAAAGAACTCTAGGATTGAAATAGCCCTTAACAATTGTCCCAGCACATGGCAATGAGTCTGGCCCCACTTCACCAATCATTGGTCACAGGCTGTGAGGTAGAAGTCATTGGCATGTTTCAGGCAGGGGACTGGCATAATTTGTCTAATGTTTAAAATGAACATTCTGACTAGTATGCTGGGTATAGGTTACTGGATAAGCAGGCAAATGTAGAAGCCAGGAGTAGTTAGGAGACATAATAATAGTAACCCAGGAAAAAGATGACATACATCAGCCTGGTCATGGTTGAGATGGTAAGAAAAAGTTCAAGTCTGCGTGTATGATGAAGTCATAACTAAACAACTAATAGGTTGAATAAAGACTATCAGGTTAAAAAAAAAAAAAAAAAGAATCCTGTAACACTTGAGTTCAGAAGGAGGAAACAGTCATTCACCAAAATGGAAAATACTACAAAAGAAATTTGTGAGCTGAGATAAGGAAATTGGGAATTTAATTTGGACCTGTTAAAATTTAAGATACCTATAGATAATACCAGTGCAGAGTTTAAGCAGTTGGATGTAAAAATTCAGAATTCAAGAGAGAGAACCAAATTGTAGGTATAATTTGGACAACAATGAATACAAAGATGTTTTCCAAATTGTGAGATTTAATCTAGTCACCTAAGAAGTTAAAGGAGCACCTAGCTGACTCGGTCAGTACAGCACAGACTCTTGATCTCACAGTCTTCAGTTCAAGCTCCACACTGGGCACAGAGCTTACTTAAAAAACAAAAACAAAAAAAGTAGACGTAGAAAGAAGAGACCTAAGGATTAAAACCTACAGCATTCCAGGTGTCAGAAAACTAGGGAGAAATCAGTAAACAGTCCAAGGAAAAATAGCCAACGAGGAGGGGAAGACCAAGAGTGATTAGTGTCATGGAAGCTAAGTGAAGAAGTATTTCATGAAGGAGAGCAATCATCTATGCCAAATGTTGCTGAAATGTCAAATAAATTAAGGATTGGAAATTAATCATTGGACTTAGCAATATAGGAGTAATCTATATTTTTGAAAAGAAATTTTGCTGAAGTAAATGGAAGCAAGTGCCACATAGGAATTTGAAATAGTAGGTATGGCCAACTTTACCAAAGAGATTTACTGTAAAGAGGATGAAAGTAATAGGTCTATAGCTGGGGGAATAAAGTGGAAAACTGTTTATTCGAGTGCAGGTAGGGTTACTTAAGTTGGAAAAAGTAAAGTGTGTTTACATTTTACATAGAGAGGGGAAAAACCTGAAGCTATAGAGGAAATAAGGAACAATTACTAAGTGAATATATTAGTAACAGGGAAAATGCAAATTCAAATTTCAATGAAATACTATTTCATGTCAACCGGGTTAGTAAAATTCAAAAACTCTGGTATCACTGAGAGTTGGCCAGAATGTAGGAAATCACAAATTATCCTACATTGCTGGCAGGACTACATGCAGTAACAACTACTTAGGAAAAATATTTCACAATATGCAGTGAAGTTGAAAGCATTTATTTCCCATGATTTCATTTTCTGGTGTACTTCCTAAAGGAGTGCTTTTCAAATTTTAATGTACACAGGAATCCCTGAGGACCTTATTAAAATGCAGATTCTGGTTCAAGGGGTCTGGGATGAGATCTGAGAATCTGCATTCCTAACAAGCTCCCATGTGTTGCTGATACTGCTTTACTGTGGATACGCACTGTGTCACAAGGCTCTGTAGACGCTCTTGCGCATGTTCCAGGGGACAGATGCAACGATGTTCACAGACGCAGTGAAACTCCTGACAACAACCTGACAGTCCATTAATATTAGAATGGATAATACATTATAGTATACTCAAAAGAAAATGCTGTACTAGCTCAATCCCTAACAAGATGCTGGGAAGTGAAAATAAATCAAAGAATGATGCCTATAGTATGTTAGCCTTCATGTAAACTTTGTTTCTAAATGTAGAAATATAAAAATTAGAGGAGAAGACTAGATACAGAAATGCATGAAAATGGTTGCCTTTGATGAGGAAGAGGAATGGAATTAGATGGTCAAGGAACTTGATCTTGGTAATATAAAAGAAATGGGCAAAATGTTAATGTGTTAATATAGTATGGTTTATGTACATTGTATTATTTCTTTTTATTTTATGGGTTTCAACTACTTAACTTTAAACTTATATAAATATTTAAAAAGAAAATGCCTGGAAGAGAGATATTCATGGAACAATTATGGGTCTATTTCTGAACCTCTGAGTTACTTCTAAAAATATCCCTCTACGAGCTATTCTGTATAGATGTAGATCCCATATAAGTTTGTGTGAACCAGGGGCAGAGTAGAAAATTATACATTAAACTCAAACTTACAGAAATGAAGTAGAAGTGGCAGAAAACTCCTTATATTTGTTATATAGTCTTTGTCTTATTTTTTCAATTGCAAACAATATTTATGCAATATTTTAATATAAACAAATTTTAAGGTAAAAGACACTTAATATCAAATAACTTTTAAAATATTAAAAGAAATTAGCATAAGAATTAAAAGTATGTGTCAGTTTAGAAGATGAACAGGAAATTTTAAAAACAAAAACAGGTAACTGTTATGACCTACTACTAGCACTCAGGTCAATTTACAAAGAATCATATTGTTTCTAATTAAGAACTCTTACTGCATAATCAGATACAAGATAGTTGATTTCTACCTCAAAACATGGCAACATACATGTCATTAACTTCCAGCATCCCTACCTCCTCTGCCCCTCTTTCTTCTTACTTAGCTGCTGTGTCTCAAACTGCATCCCATACCAAGTCTTAACTTCTTAGCACTCTTGTACTGATGAAGTCACCACCAGTGAGTCTTTTCCATAATTTAACCCACTCAAATCAACATAACACCTGATTGAAATTCTCTTGTAAAATCCCTGCCTTTAAAATGAATTGCACTGTAATCAATATAAAAGGTTGAAATAAGTACTTGCCTCTATTTTTCAAAAAACCTCCATGCTACCTAATGGCCAGTTCAAACTGAATATCATGAAATCAGCTATCTAGAGCAATCTAGGTCTCAAATTCATTCATGTGGATCAAAAGCAGAATGTGATATTGGAAATGACAGAAATGTAAAAGAGAGTCATCACTAAAAATCTATTTTACACTCCTGCCAAGTCCCAGGTGCTGTGCTAGACTTGGGAGAACAAGAGCATAACAGAGATCACCTTCATGCTTTATCTTTTTTTTTTTTTTTTAAGATTTTTTATTTGTTAGAGAGAGAGAGTGAGCACAGGCAGACAGAGTGGCAGGCAGAGGCAGAGGGAGAAGCAGGCTCCCTGCCGAGCAAGGAGCCCGATGTGGGACTCGATCCCAGGACGCTGGGATCATGACCTGAGCCGAAGGCAGCTGCTCAACCAACTGAGCCACCCAGGCGTCCCTATCTTTTTTTTTTTTAAGATTTTATTTATTTATTTGACAGAGATCACAAGTAGGCAGAGAGAGAGGAAGGGAAGCAGGCTCCCTGCTGAGCAGAGAGCCTGATGCGGGGCTTGATCCCAGGACTCTGAGATCATGACCTGAGCGAAAGCAGAGGCTTTAACTCACTAAGCCACCCAGGCACCCCCATGCTTTATCTTTCAATTAGGCACATGCTACTTTCCTAGTGTATGCTACAGCTTAGAGACACTGTCCAGAAATGTTGAGTATGTCCATGTGTAAGAAAGGGAAAGAGAGAGATCAATCCATGGTAGTATTTTCTCTACAGACCCTGATGACATAGAATGTGCCAATCTTTCCCCTGGAATTAAAGACATTGATGGTTTTATATAAGCCATCCTACCATTTTCTTTGTTCTTTCTTTTACAATCCCTTCCACACAGTGTTTATTTCACAGATCTTGTCACTGTTCAATTTAAATGCTCCAAATGGAGTTCAACACTAGTGGGGATTGAAAATGATTACAAGGGTAGTTAAGGTGGCTTTCAGCCTGGGTTTCTGCCTTTTTTATTGTCATGTAGCCAGGGTCCCTTGAAGTTGAGATTAATTAAAAGTGGATAATAACACAGAAAACTGGAAAGGAAGGAAACAAAAGATTCTTATACTCAGCAAGCTTATAAAAAAAAAAACTGGAAGATGTAACAAATGAGTCAACATTTTTATGACAATGTGTGTTCATCTTTCATCAGTAATAATAGAACTGTTGTGTGTGTGCTATGATGGCCTTATCTCTTATATAGATGTATTTACAGAAAGTCTCTTATTTTCTTTAATTTTAAGACATTAGAAACACTGTGTTAGCAATCTGAGACAATCTTTGCTAAAAGTAGTAGTTGGCCGGACTCTGTATGGATGATTAAGCATCACAAACATCTATTCAACATAGACAATTCTGCTTTATTAACCTATCAGAAAAACAACCTCATACATGTATTATCACAAAAATAAAACAGAAGACAGCAATTAAAAGGAAGAATAAAGGGGGGAATACTTTATGCTTTCTTTCTTCATTTTTCCAATTTCTCACCTAAATTCAAAATGAAAACAAAAAGAGTCTCAACATAAAAATATGTAAGCTTTCTTAGTCCTCACAATGCTTGGAAAATGCCTTCCATCTTCCCTGAATATCAACGTGTGGTCCCTGTGATCCCATGGCCCCTGTTCTTAAAGCTCTCTTTTGCCTGTGGATCTAATCAGGCAGTCTCCTAAGTCATTTGCTGAAAAGCCCTGTGCTTCTGCTGAAGGCTTCAGTCTGTAGCACTTAGCTACCAATGCCCATTAAGAGAGTTTCCAAAATTGGGACACCTGGGTGGCTCAGTTGCTTAAGTGGCTGCCTTCGGCTCAGGTCATGATCCCAGGGTCCTGGGATGGAGTCCCGCATTGGGCTCCTTGCTCAGCAGGGAGCCTGCTTCCTCCTCTCTCTCTGCCTGCCACTCTGTCTGCCTGTGCTCACTCTTTCTGACAAATAAATAAATAAAATCTTAAAAAAGAGAGAGAGAGTTTCAAAAAGACCCACTCTTAATATGCAATTCTATTAAATTCTCCAAAGATTTCTTAAGGGCTTGCTTTCAGGACCCTATGTTTGAGCTACGTAAAAAAGTCTAGAAAGAGAGATAAACATAAAAGGAAATGATTCCAGTGTGCAGTCTGATAAGTACAATAACTAGAAGTTTGGATAGAGAAGTAAAGGAGAATATGAATGGCCAGGGAAATTTTTCTCAGAGGAACTGCTGCCTGATCTTAGTTTTGAAGGAAGAAGAAGCACTCATCAAGAGGTCAGGAAGGAGACCTGACAAAGAAAGAAATTGAGACTATCTTTATCTTCTACTGCAGAACCATAAAAGTGTAAATCCATGTAAATTAAGTGGAAATCTAAGAATCTAAAATGAAGGAATTGGGGCATGACAAGTGAAAAACGAAATGAAAAAGTCAGTATGATGAAAACTGAACTCTACTCTTTTGATCTGGTATCAGTAAATTGTGGCTGCTGGCTACACCTGGCCCATCACCTGTTTTTGAAAATAAAGTTTCACTGGTACACAAAAATACTTGTTCATTTACAAATTGTCTTCAACTGCTTTCAAGTAGTTGAGACAGAGGCTCTGTGGTCTGCAACCCTTAAAATACTCACTGTCTGACCCTGTACAGAGAATGTTTGTCAACACCTGATCTAAGTAACAAGGATTCCAGGAAATAGTCAGTGGAATGTTAACAAGAACAGATTTGTGTAATAGCTCTGTTCAGCAGAGGGGAGGTCAGAGGCTAAGGACGTAGAGCCAGAAGGATCACTGAAAAAGGAGAAATAATGAGAATCTAAACTAAGGCAGGAACTGTGATCATGAAGATGGAGAAAAGGCACTGAAACCAATTCATGTTCAAACGATGCAGCATTCTAAACAAAATTTTAGGTGTGGCAAATAAAGTAAACAAAGATTTTTCTACTACCCTAACAAGATGGGGGAAGGGTGGCTTTAGGGATGGGAATACCCAAATGATAGAAAAGGATCCAGAGACAGATCTGACTGTTCCTTTTAGTCAGAGCAAAACCATTTTTACCTTTTTAAAAGCAACATACGTTCTTATGCTTGTTATAAAAAGTAACATAGTACAGGTTTGTGGAACAAAATTGTGGAAAAAAAAAGAAAAAACTATAAAAGTAATCCATAATGACACAATTATAAAACTTTTAACAGTTTTTGAGTATCTACTGTTTCTGTGAACATCCATGCTCTAAAATTTTTTTACGAAAATGGAAAACAGTCTTATGTTGTTTCATAAAATCCAAAAATGGATGGACAGTTAAGACATTTTCAAATTTTGCTTTTACAAACAGTACTCTAATTGCATTGTTAGATAAATATTTTATCATGTATTTATTTCTCAAGGGCAAATTCCTATATATGGAATTGCCAGGTCAAAGAGAAAGCAAATTTTTATAAGTACTCTTTTCTTACTTTACAAGTGTCTTATAATCATTTGTTTGCAGAATGTAAAAATGGAGGCAAACCCATGCCAGAAGAAAGAGAATTTATTAACAAAATACTATTAGACTCTAATTGCAGAAATAGAGCTGTTCCTCCTGAGGAATGTGCTAGGAACATGAAAGTCAAGCATAAAATATCTTCCATTCTTTTTCTCATCTTATTGTTTCTCTTTCTAGTGGCCTGATATTTCTTTTATATTCTCTGAGCTACTACATCATGATTTTTTAATCACTAGCACTTCCATGGTTCACCCATCTGATTATACATGGCTTAATTTAGTGGCCCAATATGAGCTTTAGTCCATAAATCTAAATGATCTCATAGCTCTACTTGATACTAATTTCAGATTTTCTAAAATAAAACCACCAATGGACAAAAAATCCTTTTGACCCCACAGAGATCATTTGTCCAGCTCCCTTCTAATCAGCTCTGGGAAGGGTCCATTATCAGTTGTAAGAACCTCTCATCTTTTCTAAAAAGCACTTTGAATTGGACAAATCTCTTGGTAAGGGATATAATTACAGGTATCTTTAACACTAAAAGCATTCAATAATGTTATGTAATTTTATCAATTAAATATAACCACAGTTCCCACTTTTGTATCTTCTAGGTGTTGTTTTTTTTTTTTTTTCACACAAAAAAAAAATCACTAACATTTTCCACATCAAGAATGAAAACTCTACACTGTCATTGTTAATGATTGGTTAATATTTTTTTCATTATAGAAATGTGAGAAGTTATCAAGACATATCACTTTTAGGGATACTGAGTTTAGTTCCAGTGTTTAGATACTAAAAACTGTGTGGTGATGAACACACTGGAGCAATTATCTCAGATTATTTATCTAGAAAAAAAATCTGAGGGCAATTGGCAACTCAAGATTTGCAACCCAGAAGCATTTTAATACACACTGACATTATTCTCCACAAATTCTTACAACCTTAGAGGTACGCTAGGCCAGCTTGGATCATGTTGATATTATTTCACTATTGCCAAGCTGAGAGATGACAAATTACATCATTTTCATTTATTTCCATCTCACTATTCAAATAGTTATCGATCATTTGTACTCTTCTTTTTACATACAATCTGGGGTGTTGTGGGTTTTTTTTTTTGTTTTCCTGTTTTGTTTTGTTTTGTTTTGTTTTTTGCACTGATGAGTGATTACTTCTAATTTACATGTATAAAGTTTTCCTTTATTAGATAAGGATAGTAAATTTTCCACTGACATATTGGTTTAAATTTTTTCCTCAGTATTTGGAATTTAACAGTATTTAAGATACAATATTTTTTCTTATTTGTTTTTAGTTTGATGTAGAATGGGAATTTTGTTTTTCTAAATATGTAGTCAAACCTGCGAATCTACTTATGTATGCCTTCCACCAAGTTCAGGATTTTGAAAAACATTTTTTTTTTAAAGATTTTATTTATTTATTTGTTAGAGAGAGAGAGCAAGCACAGGCAGACAGAGAGGCAGGCAGAGGCAGAGGGAGAAGCAGGCTCCCTGCTGAGCAAGGAGCCTGATGTGGGACTCGATCCCAGGACGCTGGGATCATGACCTGAGCCGAAGGCAGCCGCTTAACCAACTGAGCCACCCAGGCATCCCGGAAAAACATTTTAAAAAGCATTCCCCAATTATAATATAATATTTATTTATTTATTTATTTAAATTCAATTAATTAACATATAGTGTATTATTAGTTTCAGAGGTAGAGTTCAGTGATTCACAATTGTACATAACAGCCAGTGCTCATTACATCAAGTATCCTCTTTAGCCCATCACCCAGTGACTCAATTCCCCCATTCCTTCCCCTCTAGCAGCCCTCAGTTTGTTTCCTAAGAGTCTCTTATGGTTTGCCTTCCTCTCTTTTTCACCTTGTTAATTTTTCTTTCCCTTCCCCTATTTTCATCTGTTTTGTCTCTTAAATTCTGCATATGAGTGAAATCATATGGAATGTCTTTCTCCAACTTATTTCACTTAGCATAATACTCTCTAGGTCTATCCACATCATTGCAAATGGCAAGGTTTCATTCTTTTTGGTAACCGAGTAATATTCCACTATATATATATACCACAACTTTATCCATTCATCTGCCGAAAGACATCTGGGTTCTTTCTGTAGTTTGGCTATGGTGGACATTGCTGCTATAAACATTGGGGTGCACGTGCCCCTTTGGATTTGTATCCTTTGGGTATATAACTAGTAGTGCAATTGCTGGATCATAAGGTAGGTCTATTTTTAACTTTTGTGAGGAACCTCCATACTGTTTTCCAGGGTGGCTGTACCAGTTTGCATTCCCACCAACAGTGTAGGAGGGTTCCCCTTTCTCTGCATCCTCTAACACGTTAATTTTGGCCACTATGACCAGTATGAGGTGGTATTCTCAATGTGATTTTGATTTCTATTTCCCTGATGCCCAGTGATGTTGAGCATTTTTCATGTGTCTGTCAGCCATCTGTATATCCTTGGAGAAATGTCTGTTCATGTCTTCTGCCCATTTCTTAACTGAATTATTTGTTCTTTTGGTGTTGAGTTTTAGAACTTCTTTATAGATTTTGGATACTAGCCCTTTTATTCTGATAAGATATTTGCAAACAACTTCTCCCATTCTACAGGCTGCTTTTAATTTTTAATTTTGTCGACTGTTTCCTTTGATGTGCAAAAGATTTTTATCTTGATGAAATCCCAATAGCTCATTTATCCCAATAGCTATTTATCCTAATAGTTCATTTTTGCCTTTGTTTCCTTTGCCTTTGGAGACATGTCCAGCAAGAAGTTGCTGTAGCCAAGGTCACAGAGCTTGCTGCCTGTGTTCTCCCCTAAGATTTTGATGGATTCCTGTCTCATATTGAGGTCTTTATCTATTTTGAGTCTATCTTTGTGTATGGTGTAAGGAAATGGTCCAGTTTTGTTCTTCTGCATGTGGCTGTACATTTTCCAAATACCATTTATTGAAGAGACTGTCTTTTTTTCCATTGGTTATTCTCTCCTACTTTGTCAAAGATTAGTTGGTCATAGAGCTGAGGGTCCATTTATGGGTTCTCTATTCTATTCCATTAATCTATGTGTCTGTTTTTGTGACAGTACCATACTGTCTTGATGATTACAGCTTTGTAATATGGGTGAGGGTGGACATTCCTGTCATGTTCTTGACCATAGTGGAAAATATCTAAGTTTTTCCCTATTGAGAATATTCACTGTGGGCTTTTTGTATATGACTTTTATGATATTGAGGTATGTTCCCTCTATCCCTACACTGTGAAGTCAAGAAACTATGCTATACATTGTCAAATGCTTTTTCTGCAACTATTGAGAGGATCATATGGTTCTTGTCCTTCCTCTTATTAAGGTAGTATCATGATAGATTTGGGGATGTTGAACCACCTCTGCAGCACAAGAATAAATCCCACTTGGTTGTGGTGAATAATCCTTTTAATGTACTGTTGGATCCTATTGGCTAGTATCTTGGTGAGAATTTTGGTATCCATGTTAATCAAGGATATTGGTCAATAGTTATCCTTTTTGTTGGGGTCTTTGTCTGGTTTTGAGATCAAGGTAATGTTGGCCCCATAAAAAGAGTTTGGAAGTTTTCCTTCCATTCTATTTTTTGAAAAAGCTTCAGAAGAATAGGTATTAATTCTTCATTAAATATTGGGTAGAATTCCCCTGGGAAGCCATCCAGCTCTAGAATCTTGTTGGTTGGGAAAGTTTTGATTACTGCTTCAAATGTCCTTGCTGGTTATGGGGCTGTTCAGGTTTTCTCTTTCTTCCTGGTTCAGTTTTGGTAGTTTATACTCTGTAGGAATGCATCCATTTTTTTTTCAGATTGTTTAATTTGTTGGCATACAGTTGTTCATAATATGTTCATAATAATTGTATTTCTTTGGTGTTGGTTGTGATCCCTCCTTTTTCATTCACGATTTTATTTATTTGTGTCCTTTCTCTATTCTTTTTTGATAAGTCTGGACAGGGGGTTATCAATCTTATTTATTTTTTCAAAGAACAATCGCCTAGTTTCATTGATCTATTCTATTGTTCTTTTGGTTTCTATTTCATTGACTCCTGCTTTGATCTTTATTATTTCTCTTCTCCTACTGGGTTTAGGCTTTATTTGCTGTTCTTTTTCCAGCTCCTTTAGCTATAAGGTTAGGTTATGCATTTGAGACTTATTTTTGTTTCTTGAGTAAGGCTTATATTGCTATATACTTCACTCAGGATCTCGTTGGCTGCATCCCAAAGATTTTGATTAGTTGTGTTTTCATTTTCATTTGTTTCCATGAATTTTTTCAATTCTTCATTAATTTCCTGGTTGACCCATTCATTCTTTTTTTTTTTTTTAAGATTTTATTTATTTGTTAGAGAGAGAGAGAGAGAACACGAGCACAGGCAGACAGAGACAGAGTGGTAGGCAGAGGCAGAAGCAGGCTCCCCACCGAGCAAGGAGCCTGATGTGGGACTCGATCCCAGGATGCTGGGATCATGACCTGAGCCAAAGGCAGCTGCTTAACCAACTGAGCCACCCAGGCATCCCGACCCATTCATTCTTTAGTAGGATGTTCTTTAGCATCCATGTATTTGAGTTCTGTCCAACTTTCTTCTTGTGATTGAGGTCTAGTTTAAAAGCATTGTGTTCTAAAAATATGCAGGGAATAATCCCTGCATTTGTGACCCAGGTTGTGATCTATTCTGGAGAATGCTCCATGTGCACTCAAAGAAGAACATGTACTCTGCTGCTTTAGGATGATAGTTCTGAATATATCTGTAAAGAACACCTGGTCCAGTGCATCATTCAAAGGCCTTGTTTCTTTGCTGATCTTCTGCTTAGATGAGTGGGGTTTTAAAGTCCCCTACTATTATTGTATCATTATCAATGTGTTTCTTTAATTTTGTTATTGTTATATATAATTGGCTGCTCCCTTGTTAGGGCCATCAATATTTGCAATTGTTGGATCTTCTTGATGGATAGATCATTTAATTATGATATAGTGTCTTTCTTCATCTCTTATTACAGTCTTTAGTTCAAAATCTAATGTGCTTAATTAAGGATTGCTATCCCAGCTTTCTTTTGATGTCCGTTAGGGCAGCAAATGGTTTTTTACCCCCTCGCTTTAAATTCAGAAGTGTCTTTGGGTCTACACTGAGGCTTTTGTAGACCGCATATGGATGGGTCTTGCTTTTTTATCCAGTGTTATATCCTGTGTCTTTTGATTGGACCATTTAACCCATTTACATTTACAGTAACTATTGAAATACATGAATTTTATATATTTCATATATATGAATATATGACTGTATTACCTGTAAAGTCACTGTTTCTGTATATTGTCTCTATTCATTTCTGTCTATGTTACTTTTGTGCTCTCTGCTCACTTAAAGGATCCCTTTTAATATTTCTTGCAGGGCTGGTTTAGTGACCACAAATTCCCTTAGTTTCTCTTTGTCCTTGAGGTTCTTTATATCTATTCAGGATAGAAAGAGTTCTATTCTGAATGACATCCTAGCTGGATAAAAGTATTCCTGGCTGCATATTTTTCTCATTTGGCATGCTGAGTATATCCTGCTATTCCTTTCTGGCCTGCCTCTCAGGGTAGGTCTGCTCCCGCCTTATGTTTCTACCCTTGTGGGTTATGGACCTCTTGTTCCAACCTGCTTTCAGGATTTTCTCTTTGTCTGAATTTTGCAAGCCTCACTATTATATGTAGAGGTGTTGACCTATTTTTATTGATTTTGCCTCCTGGATTTGAATGCCAGTTTCCTTCCCCAGATTAGAGAACTTCTCAGCTATAATTTGCTCAAATATAATTCCTGTTCCTCTCTCTCTCTTTCTTCTTCCTCTGGGACCCCAATTATTCTAATGTTCTTTTACTTTATGGTATTACTTATCCTCAAATTCTCCCCTTGTGATCCAGTTATTGTTTTTCTCTCTTTTTCTCAGTATCTTTATTCTGGATTATTTTGTCTTCTATATCACTGCTTCTGTTTTCTGCCTCATTTATCCTAGCAGTGATGACTGCTTTGCATTAATAGCCTTTTTTATTTTGACTTGATTAAATTTTAGTTCTTTTATTTTCCAGGAACGAATCCTTTAGTGTCTTCTATGCTTTTTTAAAGCCAGCTAATATCTGTGTAGTTGTTATTTTTAATTCTAGTTCCCACATCTTCCTGATATCCATCTTGATTAGGTCCCTGGTAGTCAGCACTGCCTCTTGTTCTCTTTCTTGGGGTGAGTTCTTTCTGATCATTTTGCCCAGATAAGAATAGATGAACAAGAGAACAAAACACAAAAATAGCAATACACTCCAGAAAAATATACACTAAACAAATCAGAAGAAATATGAAGAAAAAAAAAGGAGCAAGAAAGAGAGAGAATATAATCAAACAGGTGAACAGAACATAGCAATACATTAGATGCTGGATGTATTTTGGTCTGTTAGAAGAAACTAGATCTAAAAATTGTAAAGGAAGAAAATCATACATATATAAAAATAAAATTGAATACAATAAAAGGAAGCCAAAAATGAAATAAATATATATATGTATAAATGTAAAAATGAAAATTAAAAAAGACTTGATAAAATAAGAAATTAGTTGAAAAGAAAAACATTAAAATTGAAAGATTAAAGAATCATGAGATAAAACCATGAATTCTATATACTACTTTCCCCTAGCACTGGAGTTTTGCAGTTCTCTGTGATTGGTAAATTTAGTATTAGCCAAATATATCTGCTGGTCTTCTTGGGGAGGGACCTGTTGCACTTATTTTTAGTACCCAGGCAGTACTGTATTGCCCTTGCCAGGGGGACAGGCTCAGTGTAAGCAGCTTTGGATTGTTTTATGTGGCTTTGTTCCCTGAAGGCTTTCAGCATGGATGAACATGCATGATGAAATGGCAGCATCCTGTTGTCCAGCCCAGAGCTGAAAGTTCATGACCCCCACTCTTTAAGAACCCCCACAGAAAAGCAGTCAGTCACTCTTGTCTCTTTCATTTACATTCACACTCTGTGTTTACCCAGCCTGTGACCAAGCATTTTTATCTCAGGCTTGCAACCCCATTTTGAATCTCCAATCTTCACACACTGCTGTGGTGCACACACTCACTGCTCCTCCCAGAGGGGTGGAGAGGGGTCTCACTGCAGTTCTACCACTTGCTGGGCCCCTGCTCAGAGAGTGATCACTCCACCGAGTTGTGGTTCAATGGTTTATGGTAACACTGAGCAGAAATTCCATTCCTGAGCTTGCTGTTTGCAGCTGACTTCCATGCTCAGATGTTTGGGAAATCTACCACACAGAGGGACCCCCCATTCTATGACCCCAGGGACCCTGAGACCACAATGTCCCACCTAGGATTGTTTCCAGCCTTTGCCACGTGAGCACCATTCAGGCAAAGATGTCTGTCTTGGGAGTAGACTTCTAAAAGCTCTCCTTTTGCACTCCACTGCTATATCACTTTATGGTACCTGACTTACAGAGGCTCCCTCCCCCCAATGTTTATCTTCTAATATATCACCTCAGATTCACTCTCTGTACCTCCTGCTTGCATAAAGTGGTTGCTTTTCTATCTGTAGAATTGCAGCAATTCTTTTCTTAGTTCTCTGGTTGAGTTCAGTGGTGTTTAGAATGATTGGATAGCTATCTAGCTGAATTTCAGGGACCAGATGAAACTAGGGTCCCTTGCTCCTCTGCCATCTTCCTCCTAAACCCCTATAGCTTCTAAATATTTTTATCATATTACATTTATTTCCAGTATTTAAATGACCTCGTCTTGTATAGTAAACACTTTAGTTCATTTGTTATTTGAGTGTTATATGTGAGGAAGGGATATAAAGTTTTTATCTCAGATAAATACATTAACAACATAAATTTGATAAACTTTCATTAATTTTTAAAATTCAAAAATCATTATTCACAATTTTTAAAAAGTGTATATAATTTCAGCTCCAGTGTATCAAGAGCAAGAATATTAACAGTCTCATCCAAATGACTAAAACAACCTGGGCAAATTGCAAGGCAAGGAGTCTGAATTTGTAAGATGAACCACCACCCAAAAAGCTGGAGAGACAGGCACCTTAGAGAGATAAATCAATGAACATTTGCGTGCCTAGAGGAAAACCTTGAGCCATTAACTGGTAGGAGCATTTAAAAGGTAATTTGGATGTTTAGAGGCAGTGTTCTAGCATGAGAGCAAGAAATTCCTGGAGCCAGAGGTTTGGGGTCTACACACACATTCATAGGGTTTCTTTCCAGGAACCCCAACAGATTCTCAAAGTGTGGATTTGAATATCTCCTCATAGCTTTGGTGGGTGAAAAGAATGAGTAACAAACATGATATATGCCAGATACTTCTCCATGCAAAGTCTACTTTCCAGAATAAAGGACTTTTTCAGAACTCAATTTTGAAACTGTATCCCAACGGGGAGACAAAAATTAGCCCCCATGCCAGCTGTGTCCAGACTTTCTGCTTCATCTATGGAGAAACAAATAAAATAAAAAAAGAAATCATACCCATAGTGAGCAGGAGTCAAAGCTTCAAAAATATAGACTGGGCAAACTGCAGTCAGGGAATGGAGAAGGAAGGTGGATAGGGAAAAGATATACCACTTATAAAGGTCAAAATCCAGGAAATTAAAAAAAAAAAAACATTCCAAATTAAGACTGAGATTTATGTGGAAAGTTTTAGAACACTTTATTCATCTACCTTCCAACATGTCAACAAGGCTCCAGTGTATTAACAGAACATCACAGCTGAAAAAGCTGTAAGGCTCAGAATTTCTCTGATCAGGGATGTATATACAAATTTAGAAGGGAAGACAAAAGCAAGGACACTAAAGGGATTTGAAGCCTCCCTCCCTTATATGTATAGCTACAACAAACATTGAGTACCCAACCCTTTAGCCAGATTAACATAAATCCTTACACTAAAACCTATTTATCTAATTCCTTTTACCTGACACAACATGTCTGGTTTTCAACAAAAACAAAAAAATGTATAAGGTATGCCAAGAAAAAAATACAATCTGAAGAGACAAAGCAATAATCAGAGCCAGATGCAGATATGATACAGATTTTGGAATGATCAGAGACTTTAACATAACTATGATCAGTATGTTAAGGGTTCTAAAGGAAAAAAATAGAAAACATACAAAATTAGATGGGTAAGTTAGCAGAGAGATGGAAATTATATGCAAGAATGAAATGAAATTCTAGAAATCAAAAACAGTCATGCAAATGAAGAATGTCTTTGATAGGCTTGTTAATAAAATCAAAGTGGCCAAGGAAAGAATCTGTGAACTTCAAGACAGGTAAATAGAAATTTTTCATGAGGAATGCAAGAGAATAAGATAAAACCATAATAGAATATTCAACAATTGTGTATCAATATCAAAAAGTGCAACATATATGTAATTGGAATGTCAAAAAGAAAAGAAACAGAATGGAACAGGAAAAATATTAGCCAAGAATATTCCAAAATTAATGATACACATAGACCCACGGATACAGATAGCTCAGAGAACACCAAGCAGGATAAATTCCAAAATATCTATATCAAGTGATATTAGATTCAAACTAGAAAAAACTGAAGATAAAGAGAAAATCTTGAAGGAAGGTAGAAGGAAACAAACAAACCAACCTTACCAATAAGGAACAAAGAAAATAATTACAGCAGACTTCCCACCAGAAAACATGCAAGCAAAAAGAGAATATAATGAAATATTCATGATGTTGAAAGAAAAATATTACAAACCTAGAATTCTACATCCAGTGTAATTATTCTCCAAAAGTGAAGGAAAAACAAAGTCTTCCTCAGCCTAACAAAACCCAAGGAGTTCATCAACAGCTGACTTGCCATCAAGAAATGCTAAAAATAAGTCTTTCAGGGAGAGGTAAGATTATATATGTCAGAAATTTGGATCTATGGAAAGAAAGAAAAGCATAGAAAAGCATCAAACAATGATTAAAGTTAAATATTATCTTTTATTTTTATACTCTTAATCTCAAATATGATAAGTGTTCAAAATGATAACAGTATCAGTGTATTGGATGATTATGACACATAGATAAGTGAAATGAATGGCAGCCATATCACAAGAGATTAGGGTAAGAAATGAAAATATTTTTACAAGGTACAGGTAGTATATGTGGAGGCGGACAAAGTGTTTTTTGAAGGTGAACTTTAGGTTAGTTAATTGTGGTCAGAAAATGTAAGATGAGTCATAAATGACCACTGTTGCCTAGTGCTTGTTTAAAAGAAGGAAAATATAATGGAAAAAAAATGTATGTCATAGGGGCACCTGGCTGGCTCAGTTGGGAGAGCATGTGACTCTAGATCTCAGCGTTGTGAGTTCAAGCCCCATGTTGGGTGTAGAGATTATTTTAAAACATAAATAATATAAATAAATGAAACCATATTATCAGAAAAAAATGTATATTGTGAAGCCTAGGAAACCTTTTAGAGAAACGTTATTGATATATTAAGAAGGAAGATAAAAGGTAATTAATTATAATTGTACTCAATTAAAATCATTGAAAGCACAAAAAGAAGGCTGAAATTAATATTTCAATTTTTTCCTATATACTTGGCTTATCTCTGTTTTTCCTTTTTTACAGAAATCAGTCACATTAAAAAAAGTTTTTTATTACACTTGCATTAATCATTTTGAATAATTTAGGGAAAAATGATGTCTTAGCCATGCTGCATATTCTTTCATTCCATTTAGTGAAGGCATATTGCTATCAACAAGGCTTTATCAGTTTTTTCCATATATTCCACACAGCTTTTGTTCAGGTGATTTCTTTTTCATTGCTGTTGCATAATAATTTTTTAATTATTTAGTTTTCCAGCTCATGTCAGTTTTAAAATTTTATATTTGAGTATATTTTTCATGCACTCACCAAGCTATTTAACACTTATTAAGTATAATACTAACATTATTTTTTTCTCTTTTCTATAGAAAGTCATATTTTCTAAAGATAATGTCAATTTGTTCTTCCTAATATTTAATTTAAAAAAATCATATTGCACAGGACTTCCAGAATACTGCTATATGTCATGGTGCTTATAGGCCTTCATTATCAAATTACTGAATTTAAATAGACATCTTTAATGGTCTTCTGCTAAATATTTGCTCACCATTGGTTTCTTTCATATATTCAACTAAAAATATCTTCAGTACAGATATTTTTCTATGTTTTACTTATATAACCAGCCAGGCAAGATCCCTGCTTTAGCAGAATTTACAGTCTAATGTAATGGGTTACAGAGCAGGTATCATAAATCAATAATTTAATAAACAATATCATTACTGAATCAAAGATGCCTTAAAGATTTATCACTATTTATTATGGTATGGTAAGGAAAAAGAAAGCACCAATTAAACTATTACACAGAAGTTGGTTGTAAGACATTCTAATTTCAAAAATGTAAAAGTATTTTAAGAATTTCAGTTTGGAATCAGTAAAAAATAGTTGATGAAAATACCCCCAACAGATTAAACAAACATGGAACATATTAATTAGCAGAAGGAGCTATTCAGAGAGTAAGAACAAGGAGATAATTTAGGTTTCTTGAGTGGTTTTTATAGACTGGTGTTCAGAAACGGCTTCTCTGTTTAGGTGATGGTCAGGTAAAGAGCAAGAGGAGACCAGATACCTGAACACTCCAGGCAATCACAGTATCCAGTGAAGAGACTCCAGGGGATATGAGCTTGTCATTGTGAAGAACAGGGCACCTCATTATCACTGGAGTGAACAGTGAGGGGAGGGAAGATGCTACCAGGTAAGATCAGGGTATAAGCAGTCCACATTTTATGCAACTGCCTTTTCAAATTTATATTTATTCCAAGAACAAGGATAAGTGGTAAAATGTTTTACGTAATAGGTGGTATGAATTATTTTTACCTTTAAAAATAATCTAAGTAAAAAGGTATTTAGTTGAATAAGAGTAGAAAATGAAAGACTGGTTAGGAGGCCATGCTCGTTGTCTGCATGGCTTTGGACATAGGTGGTGGTGATGCAGACAGAAATAAATAAATCTTAGTTATGTTTTGGTATAAGAGCTGGCAGGACTTGCTTAGAGATTGAGAGGTAGCTGAAGTAAAATGAGAAATAAAGAAACAACTCCTAGCTTTTGATCTGAACAAGTAGTTCCATCATAATGGGATTTTTCTGAGATGGAAAAGCCTTAAAGAAGAAAATATCACAGGAAAAAATACAAAAACGATGTTGTCCAGATTAAACATGAGATGCTTCTCAGATGTCAAATACAGGGCCAAGTTAGGAGATGGGAGTTACAAGTCTGGGACTTTGGGGAACAACACATCTGGAAATAAACTCAGGGGCACCATCAATAAACAGATGTTATATGAGGAAGTAGAGATAGTAACCACAAAGATCTCTTTCAAGAAGTCCCACTAAATCTGGGAGCAGAGCTCCTGTGTACTAGCTAGAAAGAGAAGTCAGAGGTGGTTTTCTAAAATGGGAGATGTTATAGCATATATAATGAATGGACATTAAGAAGGACAAATTCATGGTATAAGAGCAACAGCAGGAGTGAAGTCCTGGGAAGGAGGAGAGGTAAGAAGCTCTGAGCACAAGGTTTGCCACAGAGCTTCCATCTGTTGTAACAGGAAGAAGGAAGAAAGTATAGACAGATACAGATGTGCTGCACAGTAGAGTCTGCAGTGTAAAGAGGAGAATCTTGGCTAGCTTGTCTTATTTTCTTGAACTTTGTTCAACTGTTGTAGGGCAGACAAAGAGAAAACAGAGTAAGGTTTAACCAAGATTGGGATATGCCCAGAAAGGAAGCCAAGAATGTTTACAAGAAACTGATAGCTGCTTATCATATGAAGAGAATAACCTCATTCGTAATAAAATAAAAAGTAAGAGGGTTTCCCCTCTCCATTGAGAAGGGACATTGAATTTTATCAATTATATATTCATTATCCAAACTGTCATATTCTTTTTTTCTTCAAATTCATCTTTAAAGTTAAATAGCATTCTGGTTACCTTCACTTACTTTAAAATGTGAGAAACTAAAGAAATGGCTGGATGCAATGAAGTGAGTGTTACTAAATCACTAGACTCCAATGCTGTACCTCAAATAAATAATGTATGCTTACTCCTTCTTAACACTGTTTAGATTTTATACTATTAAATAAGAGACACATGGTCATGTCCATCTGTCAATGGTCTAAAAATAGTGCTAAATAAGTCAAGGAAACACTTAACAATGGAAAAGTGGACACAGGAGTAAAAGTGCTTCCTCTGGTTCACAGTCAAGGAATTTTCACCCTCTACAAAAGTCAGACCAACATTCCTGGGAAGAGCCAAAGGCTAGCTAAGTCCTAGTAAATCAGACTAACTGTATCTAACTGTGGTCTAGTTAATTTAGAACATGAGCTGGATGTTTCAATTAATTCATACAAAATTAGTACTCAGAATATAAGTTGAAGTCCGTACTGTACCTAGAACAGTACTGGCATATAGTAAATAACCAACAGAATTTGTTATTGTTATTTTTTTTAAATATTGGTTGGCAATGCTTGTCAAATAAAATAGAAAATAATGCTATGTAAAGTATGGTGAGAGTATTTTTATTGTCTTGCTAAAGAAAAAGAAATAACCATTTCTCACTTAGATTTGTTTCCTATTGGCATAGAACAATTACCACAAACTTATGATGACAAGCCTGGTTATAATAAGCATAACAAATGTCAGGAAATTCATGTAACCCCATATCCTGTTCTTCCTATTATGTCTTAGACACATTTCTATTTTTTTACGTGAGTGCTAGGAATTTTAAAACTCAGTCCAAGCATTACTCATATACTGTGGCCAAAAGTGTAAATTAAATAACTCTTCTATAAGACATTTGCAAAATAAAACTTTTGCAATCTGTTTGAACTAACAACTTCCTTTCCTGAAGCCAACCATGTATATTCAAACACATTTATCTGTAAAGATATTTACATTAACAAGAGCAAAAAAATTAAATAGAAATGTTCACTTGTAACCAAATAGTTAAATAAATTATGGCAATAATGTATATGCATCAATTAAAAAACAATTTTGCATAATACTGTATAGTGATGTAAAAAGAGATTCTTAACCTATTAAAAAGTTCAGCTGTTGTTACCAAAAACTAATGTGACCCATGTAAAATATAAAAATAGGATACGTTCACTGATAGAAAAAGACTGGAAGGATATATACAAAAATGTTAATAGTAGCTATGTTTCAATGGTGGTATTAGAGATAATTTTCATTTTTTCTTTTTTCTCTGTATTATCTAATTTATATAAGTGTATTCCTACTTTTATTTAGAGAAAAGAAGGGGTTTTTTTTCCAGCTAATTATAACAAAGTGATATATAAGCAGACCTAGTTCTGAAAATATAGTATAACATCAAAACTATTTTACTAACATTGTGCATACTAATAAACATTCAAAATCAAAAGAAATAAAGAACAATACATTACAATTAATAAAAAGTACATCATTTATATTCATTCAGAATCAGTCAAATATTTAAGATGTATTATAGTGAAGTCAGGAGTGTAAAGCTCATTTTTACTAGTTACAAAGACAATGGATGGTTTTATAGTTCTGGTAACATCATCATCATCAATTAACATTCACTGGCCACTTCTCTAGGAATCTAAATTAATTTCTCAGAAATAGGACACATCTGGAAGTAAAATTCACTTATTCAGGGTTTAAGGGGACTTCCTAAGAAAAGGCGGTTTCAGAATGTTACACCATTATCTAGTCACCTGAAAGAGTTAATGTAGTTTCCAGAACAGCCCAGCATATTAAATAGTATATATGAACAGAAAACAATTGGATTAGAAGAAATAATCCCTGGACAACTGTACTGGGAATAGCATTGCTCAAATGATCTCATTATCAAAAACTGCCTCTGGTATGCCCTACAGCTGATGAGACATCTATCCCAAGACACCACTCTCCTCAAAGCAGAACACTTGACTAGGTACAAAACAAAATTTAAGACATGTCAATTGAGATACAAAGTAAATACAGTGTCAGAAAAAACCCAAAACGGTTATACCACATTTAAGAGGAACCTTAAATTAAGAAAGGCTTTGAAGTGATCCATTCAGTTTCATTTTGAAATTGTCCACACATGTATAAATAAGTGTTTTGGCTTTTAAAGGTAGATCCTCCTCTAATTAGCCCTCCCCTTTTTTTAAGATTTTATTTATTTATTTGAGAGAGAGAGAGAGAGAGCATGAGCAGGCAGAGAGCAGAGGGAGAGAATCATAAGCGGACTCCACGTGAAGGGTAGAACAGACTCGATCCCACCACCCAGAGATCGTGTCCTGAGCTGAAACCCTAGAGTTGGACACTTAACCAACTAAGCCACCCAGGTGTCCCACTTTTATTTTTCCATTTTTACAGTAGTTTTTTAGTTTAAATTACATCGATATTTGATTAAAACACCCTGGCTGAATAAATGTAATTCAATCCCAAAGTACAATATCTAAACTGTATTTTTCAAAAGAAAACAAAAGCTTCCAAATTTCCTATGGTAACTATGCAATGGAACACATTTATTAAGAACATAAGGCCAGGACTCAAAAGTCATGGGGTCAAATCCTACTTCTGCCTATTATTTAACATCTCTATGCTTCAGGTTCTTATCTGTGAAATGGATATAATTACTCATTTCAATACCTACTCATAGGTGAACTGTCAGGATTAAGTGAGTTATACATGTAAATGCAATTAGAAAAATGCTGGGTACATAACAACTACCCAATAAATATGTATTATTATTTATTTTCTATAGCATATATTCATGTCAGCCTAACAAGTATTGTTTTTAGTTACCATCCTGAATGACCTTCCCTGGAGCAGGTTTAGTGCCTCATATCAACTAGCACGGGGCCTTTGGGAAGCATCTCATTGCTCTTTTCTGGTTTTCTTCCCTTAGCACTTTTCCCTTAATTCCAAAAAAGCCAAACTCACGCTTTCCAAATTTACATGTCACTAAGCATAGAGATATAGGAATGTGTGGAATGATAGACTCAAGATTCAAAATAATCTCCATACAGTGGAATGCCAAACTATAAGTGCTATGACCAAATGTCATGTGAATAAATATGACATCCCACATACCACACTTGGGATCATAAGAGTAAAATGCATAAATATAAGACAATGGAAACTTAGTTCTAAAAGTTTAGATACAACTGGATATTGAAATCATGCTATTCTAAAAGTAAGCCTTTTTTTTTTGTCAATATGGAAATTATGATTCCAAAGGAAACAGAAAATCCAATTGACACAAGCATGAGAGGTGTGTGGCGGAGGTTAAATTTCCTTCCAAACTCTTGGTAAAAAAAGAGGACAGTCTATGTTCCCTTTCAACACAGCTTTATACATGTGTACAGAATTAGTAATACCTAACACAGTGAGTATAAAGTGTGAAGAAAGCCCATGACTAAGCCCTAAAGATCTCCACTACTTAGGAATGAAGAAAGAGTAACTGACAAAGGACCTTAAATGAAACTGTCAAATTAGCAGGAAAACAAAGGTACAACAGAATGTCATAGAAGCTGAGGGAAAACAATGTTTCAAGGAGAAAGTGGCTATCTGTATTGAATGCTACCAAGAGATCTACTAAAATGAAGACCAAAAGGGCCTTTCTACTTAACACAGTGACAGACCATCAATAGTGAGTCAGTGGTGTGTGGGATGCTGGATAAGGAGGAAATCGGAGGCAAGGAACAATAGCATATGTAGACGATTAAACAATTTAAGAAGTTAGGTTCTAAGAGGAGCATAAACATTTTTAGTGGAGTTTATAGAAAAAGAAAGGATTCCAAAAGAGTCCAGAATACTTTTGAATGCTCATAAAGAGATCTGTTAAAGAAGAGTTAGGGGGAAACCAGATCTCCATGGCTCCTAAATATAGAGAAATAGGATTGATCATCTAGGACAGGAAGGCAAAGGAGGATCCATCCATATGGCTTCCACAAGCAAGGATTTATCAGAAGAGAATGGGATTTTTGGCTTTCCATGATATGTACACTCAGTGCCTGCTGTTTAGGTTATTATCAGACACTCCTTAAGAACAAAAGTATGGCAGTATACTGTGAAGTGTGTGGATTCGACCTGTTACATGAAATAAAATTCAGTAGTACTTCCCTGATCCATAGGACTTCACATGAGAATATTCTTAGTGTTTTATTATTTTTTTAACCTCTTAATAATAATAGATGCCATTTATTTAAACCCTATCATGTTCCAGGTACTATAATGGGTACTTTACACATATTAATTTGAATCCTCATAGCAATTGTACACTATAAAAAGGAGTGTGGGATCCAAGCCAAGAGTAATTTTCTTTCTATATCTTAGCCTCTTAGTGTAAAATACCAAAAAAGGAAAGATCTCAGCATTTTAAATCACCTAAATCAAATCATGAAGTACATTGATAATCATTTCAGACAAATGCTTGCAACTGGTTTACTCATCATGACATTTATTGAATGTTTGCTATTATGGAGTGTGCTCAGGGTGCTGGGGATTGGGACACCTGGGTGGCTCAGTGGGTTAAGCATCTGCCTTTGGCTCAGGTCATGATCCCAGGGTCCTAGGATCCAGCCCTGCATCAGGCTCCCTGCTTAGCAGGGGGTCTGCTTCTCTCTCCCTCTCTGCCCCTGCTTGTGTTCTCTCACTCACTTTCTCTCAAATAAATAAGTAAATAAATTTTTTAAAAGGTGCTGGGGATTGATTCCATGAAGTGCTATGAAATGTGTAAGCCTGACGATTCACAGACCTGTATCCCTGGAGCTATAATACATTGCATGTTAATAAAATAATTAATAAAAATTCTAATAAATAAATAAATAGATAAATAAAACAAATAATAAAATCCTTGCTCTGTGACTGACAATTGAGGATATTGCATCCACTTGGGGAAGTGGTACCAAAAACAAAATCAAAAACAAAAACCCACTTCATTATTGATTGAGTAGAACTGTTAGATGCTGATACCAAAAAAAAAAAAGTTACCCCAAAATTGATTTATAATAACAACTTTTAGTGGCACCTGGGTGGCTCACTTAAGCATCTGCTTCAGCTGAGGTCCTGATCCCATTGTCCTGGGATTAAGTCCCACATTGGGCTCCCTGCTCAGCAGGGAGTCTGCTTCGCCCTCTCCCTCTGCTCTTCCCCCTGCTTGTGCTCTCTCTCTCTCAAATAAATAAAATCTGTTAAAAAAGAAAGGATTAAAAAAATAATAAAAATTTTTAAGGAATTTACTAAGAATATGCTGATAACATCACACAAACACTACGTGCACTCATACCCTACATGGTCAGAGACAAGTTAAAATCCAAACTATAGAACATGAACAAATACATGTTAAGCATTTATTGTTACCCCCCAAAAAGATTGTATTATTTACCATTTTGCTATTTTCCCTGTAATTTTTTCACTTCGAATAGACTTTACAAAAATATAAAGTCACTGAGGTGAAAACATAGAGTTGAGATGAAAAGAATTAACAAAGAAAACTGTTTAAATTATTACAAAGTAGATTACAAATGAATTCACTAGAAATTACAGTTTAAAAAGCCACCTTTACTAACTTCCCAAACACGCAAACACACACACACATACAAATTTTAAAATATTTGAAATCGTGAGTATTCCTAGGTTTCTTTTTCTTTTAATTTAAATTCAGTTACCAACATATAATGCATCATTAGTTTTTGATGTAGTATTCAATGATTCATTAGTTGTGTGTGACACGCAGTGCTCATCACATCACATGCCCTCTGTAAAGCCCATCACCAAGTTACCCTATCCCCCCCAACCCACCTCCCTTTCAGCAGCCCTGTTTTTTTCCCTTGGAGTCAAGAATCTCTCATGGTTTGTCTCCCTCCTTGTTTCTATTAACAATACAAACTGCTAGGTATGGAGATGAAGGAGGATGTCTATTTGGATACATTAGCCTGGTGATAGTTGAGAATTTGAATTTCAAAATCAGATGGTCTTAGTTGAAATTCAGGCTCTGTGACATCCCTAACATAAAACCTTTCCAAGCAAATTTCCAAGTCTTTTAAATAGGGGATTAGTAATACCTATCCTCATAGTGTTACAAGGATTATGTGGATTAATGCAAATAAAGAATTTTTAAAAGTTTCTGGCACACAGTAAGCAGTCAGATTACTGTTACTATTACCACTGTTTTAATTATTTAACTTTATGTCAAATTAGTGTTTTTTAATGCAAATAAAAAATTATCATTTTGAAAGACAGACATTTTTCAGATTGCCTAAATTGTGTTTGTGCATACATACGCACACACACACACACACACACACACACACACACACACACACACTTCTGGTCATCACATTAATTCCATATTATATCTAAACAGAATGTGAATTCCAGTGAGTCACCATAAACCTTACTCCCTCTGAGCCTTTTTCTAGGGGATTTATTACCATTTATGAGAAAAGAGTCCCCACATGGCATATTATTCAAGATTCTGATTGAAAGACAATTGTTAAATTTGAGCATGTATACATTGCTTGTGATAGTGATTATGAATGGAGAGGCAACTCCTGGTTTCATGAAAAAGGACCCCATTATTTTGTCCCCATTTCTAAACTGTACCAGGAAGTCAGGAGCCATTAAGATAAATGCATATTACATAAACTGTTCTCTGTAAAAAATATATATATTACTCACTGTTTAATATTTATTGAAACCATTTTATCAGTCTAAGGACTATGCTGTGCATTTTCTGTTTCACTTTGTGTATTCTCCTTTTTCAGAGAAATCAGACACAAGTTACCAGGAAACACTATTTTTACAGCTTGTTAGAGAGATTAGATGGAAAAGATTTTTTTTATTTCCCTATTTCCATATTCAACCTGTAGTGAAATTCCTGATTAGAGACAAACAGTCCACTGGAAACTCTCCTTGTGGGGAGCAAATTGGAATGGAAAGGATGAGAAAACAGGAGCCTGAATAAGAATTTATTTCCATTTTTAGCCATAGCCAACTGACTGAGCATACTTAGCTTATTTCTTTGTCCTCATTCCCTCCTCTGTTAAATTAGAGGGTCTGACCAGATAATTTCTGATTTATTTTGAGTATAATCTATAATATGAAGAAATAAAGATGGTATATATTTAGAAACCTTAAAATGAAAACACTTATGATACCAAAATCACTTAATAACCTAGCTAACTCATTCTCCATCAATTTGTCATGAGTTAAACCAAATGTTTCTTATCCAGATTTTGGAACAATTAATAATTTTCAACTAATATTGACTCTGCAATTTTCATCACTTTCCAGAACACTAGGATGTAATTAATACTGAATGATATATGATAAAATAATTATATATTTGTCCCCCTTCATTGAGCAAACCCAACTCAAGACTTTTTAGATGTGGCTAAAGGATCTGTTGAGAACAACTAAGTCTAAGTTGGAAAACACGAACCACATGCATTACCTTTAGCAAAGATACACAGAACAACAGTCTTTAACTCCCAGCCCTTTATCTTTGCCTACTACTTTTTCCATAAGCCTTGTATACACATGTAAGCTTTAGGACATTATTTGGATCCCTTTAAAAATGTAGATCTTCTGAGAAATAAATACTTAATATTTAGCCAGTTAGGATAGAAAATAAACAATTTTTGAAGCTTTTGAATCTTTCAGAGTGGGAGGAAAACAACACTGAACTTTGTCTAGTTCCCTTCATTTTTCTGTGAGCCAGTTCAGATAAGGAAAAAACATAAAACCCAAAGGTATTCTATGTATTAATTCTTGCTGAAAATTCAAGAAGTAAACAATTGAATCAAGAAGTCAGCCTGATCAAGTTCTACACTTTCAATATATATAATAAGAGCATACAGATAGAATGTCCCTAGATAGTTATGAGGAGTAATTATTATTGTCACCAACAGAAGTGCCTGGATACTAAACAATGGTCATAAAGAGCACATCCTTCTGAGGAGGCAGGAAATGAATCTCCCTAAGCAAGAAAATGAGAGTGGCCAGTTAGTTCTATCAGGGAGCTGGCACATCTCAATTAGCCCTCACACAACATTTTGACACCTCAAGTGCAGTCACCCATGTCCTACTTCTATAAACTGAATAGCCTAATGGATAGGATTTTAAAAAATGAGCTACCTGTCAAAATTCCATAAGCATTTGAGCAAAAACTGTGCCAGAAACAAAACATACTGAATTCAAAAAACATACCAAACTCAATGATCCATATGACCCATGCCAATATAATCAATAAGTATAACTAATAACGATAAGGATATTAGAGGGACTGCATATATGGGGAAAAGAAATACCTGAAGATCTCAGAAATTAAAAAAAAAAAAATAGTTTGTCAAAACAATAGATGACCTAAAAAACAAAATGTACTCAACGGAAAAGCTTGTTAGTTGAAATAGTAAGAAAAAGATTCTTCCATTAAACTATTCAAAAGACCTGAGTATAGAATGTATCAGTTAGAAACATGAAGAAAATCCCTCAGAAAGATTAGAAAACAAGATGGGATCGGGAGGGAGACAAACAAAAAAGTGACTCTTAATGTCATAAAACAAACTGAGGGGGGTGAGGGGGAGGGGGGTTGGGAGGGGGGCGTGGGGCTACATTATATGTTTAAATAAAAAAGCTTAAAGGAAAAAAAAAGAAATGTGTGGGGGGCAAAGTAAGTAGAAAGTGTACATAATTGGAGAAATAATAGAAAACAGTTTCTAAGAACTAAAGACAATTTGACTCTCCAGAATAATAGGTACCAATAAATACCCAGAATGTATAACCTAGCACAGATCTATACATTGTATGTCAGGAGAATGTTTGAAAGAATACAAAAGAACCTATTAATGATAGTCCTTCTGGGAAAATTAGTAGAATTAGAAGGAAACAGAAAGAAGGAAAAGTTTCTCCCCATTATTTTGTATGTATTACTTGAAACTTTTATAATTAAAATACCTACATGTAGTTCTTGGTTTAATCAGAAACATAATTTAAGGAAATGAATTAATACTACTTATAATTAATAACATTTTAAATATTAAAACAGAAAGTTCAAATTAATTACACTTTAAGTTAATGGTACTTTAGTTTATAGTAAAATAAAATAATTTAATAGCTTAAGAAACAGAAGAAAATAATATGAAATTGCCAACAATTTAATATTAAAAATATTCAATGTTTAAATTCATGTAACTATATGAAACCTTGCAACTAGAAGAACTTTCAAAATTAGACGAAGTCTGAGACACCTAGTAAATAGTAAGTGCTTATAATACGAAGCCAAATTTCAACTTCTAGAAACTCAAAAGAATAGGAAATGTGAAAAACATTGTCTTTCAAAGATCTCTTGGAAATGTTCAAATGAGGTGCATGTTAGCATTTTAGTTAAAAGGGATACTACCCAATGATATGAATTATTCCAGAATAATTGCTACACAGCCCTCTTCTTTTAAATACTAAATATATATACATGTAGAAATTTTTAGATGACTTTGCTTTACTAGTGGTGAGCAGCCAAGATAAAGAGTATTGAACTCTCCAACTATTATACCTGTGCCATGTAAAGCCAGATGACGGATGAAACCTCCTTGTCTTTAACCAAAGTATTTGGATCTGCTACTTAGTACAGCAGCACATCCAGAATGTAGATTCAATCTTTTACCACTCAGGGTAGCCTGCAAGAGGAGGAATGGGAAGGAGGAGAAGGAGAGAAAGATAAAGAAAGACAGACAACGAAGGAAAGAAGGCAAAAGAAGGAAAGGAAGGAGGGAGGGAGGAAGCAAAGTTAACTTAAAGTAGCCAAGAGCAATGGAGTCAGTGTACCTGAGTCACAAAAAAACTGAGGGAGGCTTAGGTAAGAGTAAGAGATAATCATCCATATCCAACAGAAGGTTTAAATCTGTACCTTTGACTACTAATCCCTGTTTAATCTCTGCACACATGTATAAGAAGACTAATCAGTTTTTATTAAAAAACAAAACAGAAAATCCAACAGCTCTTGAAAAGGAAAAGGCTGTTCAATCACTAGGTAATGTGACAATTTCTTTAATTCCAATATAAACAGACAAATTCTAAATCATTCCTTCACATTCATGAAAAGTTTTCCAATTTCTTATGGAAAGCATACCTTTAGTTATTTAAAAAAAAAAAACTACATTTGAAAAAGAAGGTAGATGAACTTTGTACTCAAATGGAATTGAAACAGTACATACAAGCCTTATTTTGTATGGAATTAAACTTATTTTGCATGGAATTATGTTGAAGTCCTAATTAGTAGTTCTAAGAGAAATGATAACATGCATTCATTAAATTTTAGTAATTTTTATAGTATCCATAGAGACTGACAGAGATGACTAATAAAGTAGCAAGTATCTCTCCAAGCCACATGCAGAATGTGGTAATACCATTTCATGTATTAAGCAATCCTCAAAGCACTCTACATACATTAACTTATTCATTCCCCACAACAACCCCAAAAAGTAGTTGCTATGATTATCCTCATTTCAAAATAAAAACAAATGGAGGCACATAGAAATTAAAAGTTAAAACATGCCCCAAAAAACAGTACCATGCTTTTTGGTATTACACAGTACTACATCTTCAGTACAGTGAAGATGTAGAGTCTGGATTCCAATTATAACCTGAGCTATTAACTACTGTATTTTTGCCTCCTGCATCATAAAACCATATAACCCCATTTACATGTACTATTCATACAATAAGCTACCAAGGTGAATGTTTACTGAGGTAGAAGGACAGATGAACAAAGAGTGCCTCTCTCTGAACCAAGTAGACAGAGGATGGATGCCTCTGATACAAACAAGGTTATTAGTAAGACAAATGTAGAATGCAACAAGATTAGGTTGAATTTAGGATCCAAGCTTTGACATGCTGAACAGAAGAAGACTTGAGTGGACATTTAAAAAAATGTATCCTAAATTCAAGTAGCTGCAAAAGATGTAATTTCCAGCATATTTTAATTCTGAAAGTTTTAAATAAATGGTTAATTTACTCATTTAAATGTATCCAGTGAAATTTAAATGCCACACAAAATTTATAATTCTAAAAAGGATTTTTGTAATGGAAGGAAATTTTTGCATTACTCTTCTCTTGAAACTCATTTTCATTCTCATGGAATATTATTTTTATGTAACGTACTTATGCTTAAAAACCTTTTATAGATCACTCAATCACATTTTTTCAGGTGATCCTCTAAATATAAATTGAAATGTATTGCTCTTATTTGATGTGACCTTAATTCTTCAAGTGTTTAAAATTTCCTCAGAATCGAGTTTTCATGACAATTATTATTAGAACTCAAAGAAACATAAATATATTTTTAAGTGTTTAATTAATAAGCCTAAGGTCCATTTTCATTGGAAATACATCTCTTAAAATGGATGGAGCTGGTTTACCTATTTAGTTTTTGACTGGGACATACTACCACGGTTATTACTGCTAGAATGAGATGAAATTCAACATCAATTTTATTCCCACATTTTATTTTTATAGAGCAACCTCTGAAAACCTTACTCACAAATAAGTATTTGAAAATGGAGAGAGTTTGGTCATAGCCATGTCAATTTTTCAAAAATCCTTCTGAATTATCTATTAAAAATTTCACAGTCAGGGTGCCTGGGTGGCTCAGTTTGTTGAGCATCTGACTCTCAGTTTTGGCTCAAGTCATAATCTCAAGGGTCCTGTGATGGAGCCCCATATGGGCTCCATGCTCAGCAGGGAATCTGCTTGAAGATTCTCTCCCTCTGCCCCACCTCCCGCTCATGCTCTCTCTCTTTCTAATAATAAATAAATATTTGAAAGAAATTTCATAGTCATTTATCATTAAAAACAATCATAGTTAATAATCCAACAGATTCTCCTTTAGAGCAAAGTGGAAGGTACCTGACTTGTACAAGCACTTTCACCAAGTCATCTGAGTTACACACTCTCTCAATACCAACAACATTTCAGATTCTTCCTTTATGGCTATTCCATTACTTTTGTATTTTGGATGACATACTTGGGAAGACACAAATGGAGAGAGATGTACTTTCCCTTTTGTAAAAAGGGGGCAGGAAAGATAAGACAAGCTCTTCCATCTCAAAAAGAATCAATTTTAGGAAAAACAAAGTTAGAATCCTGGGAATTATTTTTCTTAACAGTGCCCAAGAAGTCTTTGTTTACCTTCAGGATATAAATTCTCCAGTTTAGAAACCATTAGTCTAATGTGCAAAGGTTCATTCAGATAGAAGTATACCCATGTTTGTACATTTATGTGTCATGTGTATATGTCTGTGGGTGTGAAGCTGTTTCACCAGTCAGCCTCAGTGTCCTCATTTGTAAAAACAGAAATAGCTGTTTACAGAGCTCTGATGAGAATCAGAGATAATGTATGTCAAGAGCCTGGCATCCTGCTGGATAGAAACCAGACATTCAGTAAATGCTAATTTTATCAACTTTCCTATGGCATTTCGCACTTACAGTTCTCACTACCTAGAATTCCCCTTCCTGGATCATCTCAGGCCTGGCTCCTTATTGTCACTCAGTTCTGAAATTAAATGTGTTCCTGAGGCCTCCCTGAACACTTAGTCTGAAGTGGCCCCCAATCACTTGTTACTGCATTACCCTGTTTTCTTTCCATCAAGGCTCTTAAGGCTACCCCATATTGTCTTGGGGTTTTGTTTTGTCTTTTTTGTTTGCTTACTCTTTGCTTTCACTTACTGACTTAAGGTCTGTGAAACCAGATACTCTCTATACCCTTAGTGCCTTGAGCAATATTTGGCACAAACTATGTTTGCCATGAATGATTGTTAACTGAATTAATGAGTGAGTCTATTAGTTTGCTAGGAATGCCATAACAAGGTACCACAGACTCAGTGGCTTAGACCAGAAATTTATTTTCTCACTGTTCTGAAGGTTAGACATCCAAGGTCAAAAAGTGTCAACGTGCTTGGTTTCTTCTGAGGGCTCTGCAGTAGAAATGCAAACGGCTACCTTCTGTGTCCTCACATGGTTGTCCCTTGATGTTGTACTGTTTTTGTCCTAATCTTCTTTCCTTATAAGGATATCAGTCACAATGCAATAGGGCCTTCTGCATGACCTCACTTTAATTACCTCTTTGAAGTTCCTCTCCAAATACAGTCACAATTGTGAGTATGGGGGAAATGGGGACTAGGATTTTGACATATTAATTGGGGTGGGTAACGCTTTGACCCATAAAAGTGATCGATCACTTTGAGTTTTATCTTCTGACCTAAAGTGGCCAAACCATTAGCCCTGACAATTCCAGAACCTCTACTCACCAGGTGAAGAGTGGTATCTGGTAAAAACCTAATAAGCAAAGTACAGTCTCCAAAGTGTAGGTTAAGATCAGAGTATATTATATGCACATAAACTTCTTTGTACAAATGATTGTACAAAGACAACAACTTTATTCATAAGAGCCAAAAACTGGGCACAACCAAAATGTCCATTTACTGGTGAATAGATTAACACACTACAATCTATCTATTCAATGGGATAGCTCTCCTCAGTACAAAGGAACTGCTGGAACTGCTCAGTGGGTTAAGCTTCTGCCTTCAGCTCGGGTCATGATCTCAGGGTCCTGGGATTGAGCCCCAAGTCAGGCTCTCTGCTCAGTGGGAAGCCTGCTTCACCCCCTCTCTCTCTGCCTGCCTGTCTACTTGTGATCTCTCTCTCTCTCTCTCTCTGTCAAATAAATAAATAAAATCTTAAAAAAAAAAAAACAAAAAAAAACAAAGGAACTGCTCCTATATGAAAAAACATGGATGAACCTAAAAAGCAAGATGCTAAACGATAGAACCCAGGAAGACTCTATACTATATATATAAAACATTCCAGAAAAAGCAAAACTTTAGAGACCGAAAGGAGATCAGTAGTTGCCAGGGACAGGGGTGTGGGGAAGAGATTAATTTCAAAGGAGTACAGGTGAATTCTCTGCAACAGTGAAAAAGTTCTATGTCTTGACTGTGCTTGTGATTCTTTGAAGATCTCTATTTATCAAAGTCCATCAACTATATGCTTAAGATGGTTTAATTTTGTTGTACATAAACTATACCTAATGCAGCTAATTTCTTGAAAGTCAGAGCATATTGAAAGTACTTTAAAATCCATGTTTTCATCCCACAGCCTGCCACGGGATTTTTGAAAATATCTTTTTCACATCTATTTTGGAAAGAAAACAAATAAGCACAAAAACAAATACACACATGTTTAAGACTAGGAAATAGAAACGTCGATTTTGTTTTTAAAACTTCCAGAGGGTGCTACCGGAACAGAGAGCAGCATCAGTCAGAACCTGGAATTCTCCCTGACAGCCCGTTGAGATAATGCCTCATGCATTTCCTCTTGTTTGAATCCCCAAATCCCAAAGCCTTCCCTGAGCAGTCAGTGAGGATGCTGGAGGGATCCCCCTAAGCCATCATTACTCATCCCCATTGACTGGAACAGACTTAAAGATTTTATACACTTTATACACTTATTATCTTCCCATCATTTTGAAATTTCCTATGAACGTACTTCTCCTAAACAATAAAACATGTCAATGCTAGAGACAAAGTCACACTTGATAGAAATTAAAGGAATTTTAGGGTGTAGAATACTTACATCCCAATTGGGAAAGGGAACAGTTTGAGGGGGAAAAGTTTGTATTCTATAGAGGACAGATGAAGAGGATATTTGCATTTAATTTAAATGTTCTACAAAAGTTAACACTTTCAGCATCAAAGAAAAGCCACCAGTTTCCTGGCAGGTGACAGAAACACTTCATCCTGAATCCTCATGTGGATCTGAGACTTCTGGATGTTGAGCCCATCTGGAGCTAGAGTTGTCTTTTTGAAATGAGGTACTCCAGGAAAGGGGTCTGAGGTTTCCACACATTGACTGCAAACACACACACAACCCCAATCCCCCAAAGTTTCATGTTCTGATTAACTAAAGATACCAGGTTTTCATAATCACTGACTGCTCTGTCTTTGGGGGCTGATTTGGTTTAATGATTCCTGACATTTCATCCAGCACACTCTGAGCTTTTTCACAGCAATAAAAAATAACAGCCTCTCTGCCTGACAGACAGCAAGGAAGGTCTATTCAGTGCTGCCAAATAGATGAACAGTTATGGCTTCTCTCCATACTAACTCATGGCTCAATAGGTGGGACATCAAGAATAATTATATCAAATGGCCATGGAAACTGATTCACGGGATGTGCAGGTGAACGCCCCTTTCAAACCCTGTCGACACTCTCTTGTGTCTTCTGCTGTTTCTAGCAGCAAAGGGGTTCTCGAAACTCCCCTCTACTCCTCATTTGACTGTGGAAAGCTGCCAGGAAATTTCCTTTTTGAAAGCTGTGATCTAAGTGGCCATCCCTACCCTGGGCTTTGAGGACTTTGCCCAGGAAGTGGCCCCCTCAGTGCCTGTATAGAGAGAGCTACAGGACAAGAACACCGCAGTATGTGGAAGGGGCACCTGGTGGTGTCTGGGGCCAGCACAGAGTTGTTGAGATCAGCAGAAAGAAATGTGGATAATGGCACAAGCAGCTACCCAAGGGAGTCTGAAGGAAAAACAGGATTAATGATCTCTGAGACTTGTTCTTTTTCTACTCTTTTCCTGAAATGCCAAACCACGGAGCCAGCTATCCATCAAGAAAGTGAAATACATCAGTGGATAGATTCGGTTTGCTACAATGACAGCCCGCTCCACTTTTGAATACTCTTTGAAAACAATTTTTACTGTGCAATGCTGGAGAAAGCCAACAAATAATAAACCTGTCGCGGTACTCACCAAGTGCTCGTAAATACAAAAGTCTGCCATGCAGCTGCAAGGGGAAGCCATTCCCAAGCTGGAAAAATGGGCAGTGCTTAATCATTGCATGTGATATCAGTTCTCATTTAGGGCTGCAATTTGGAGTGACTCTTATCTTCAACACTCTGGAGGTAGGAGTCCTCCTGCTCCCACTGGTCAGGAGTTTAGAGTGGAGGTACAGCCATCAGAAGGAGGCCTGGGATTCCTGGAGCTCTATTTTATCTTACCAACTGTGCTACAGTTATATGCCAACAGCTTCATCTTTTTGCTTAATTCAAAAAAAAACTATACTGAATTGTGCTTATTGTGCATTTTTGCTGACAAAATTTCAAGGCAATAAAAATCCAGGTAGTGAAAAACCATAGGCCTCCAGGCTCTGCCCAGCACCCCTAGGGCTGTGTCACTCCAGGTGGCCTGCCTGTGCTCCTCATTTATCCTCCCAAAGCAATTCCTTTTATGCATCATCCCCAGACCACTTTGCCCTTGTCTGTCCAATTCTTGCCTCCCTTCTCTGTTCCTCTCTAAAGTGATCAACCAGCTCTTGACAAATAAAAACAAGAAAAACAAATCCTCACACAAACCCTGCTATAAGAGAAATGAGAGCTCCGCTGAAAGGCAGGGTGCTGTGGACATTTTTCAACCCTATCTTGCTGCTTTAGTGGGATTTAGCTGGAACAAACTGTGACCAGATTCTTCAAAAGAGAAGCAGGAAGCTGCCTGCTATGTAGTTCGGAGGGTTCACAGTGGATAGGAACAAGCAGCTGCAACTATGAAAGTACTGTCTCTACTTAAAGGTAAGTTTGTAAGTATTTGGAGGGTACCCGTTTCCTGAGAGAAGCCAGGTCCACACATTTTGGTGTTGAAACTAGTAAGTTACAGGGTTTAGCAGTAACAGCTACAAGCATGCATCCTTCAAAAATGTGTTATTCAGTCGGAAGAGGTGGCTTATTAAATGTTTTCTTTTATCGTATTAAACTTTCCCACACCTGAACTAATGTGGGGCAAGGTGCATATAGTCCCTGCTGGCTTCCTTCTTCTGTGATGCTAATACGAGTCACCTCCAGTGTTCACAGGTATCATCCACCTGACTCTTGGTTTTGACTCTTGGTTTTGTAGTCATGGGATTGAGGCCCATATTGGGCCCTGCATGCTCAGCGCAGAATATGCTTGAATTTCTCTCTCCCTCTCCCTTTGCCCCCACCCTCCTATCTCTCTCAAGTAGATAAATAAGTCTTTTAAAAATATGTAAAATAGAGCTATGTTTTATACCAAAACCATTCATTTTCCCCAATCACTACATCCAACATAACGTTTATTAACTGATTATATCAGTTGCTGAAAGCAAAAGATATTTAAAGCCATACTTGAACTTTCTCACATCTAATGGACCTAAAACCCTGCCAATTCTACCTTCAAAAATAGACTCCATCATTCAGTAGGAGGAGTACCACAGAATTTCCAGCCAGTGTTATTCCACTGCAATACTCTTGCTTACGTGTATACTTTCTTAGGTCTTTCTTCAAATATCACTTCCTTATAGAGACCAGTTCTGTAGCCCAATGAGATACCTGGGTGGCTCAGTAAGTTAAGCATCTGCCTTCAGCTCAGGTCATGATCCTGTGGTGCTGGGATGGAGCCCTGCATCGGGCTCCCTGCTCAACAGGGAGTCTGCTTCTCCCTCTCCCTCCCCCCACCTCCCTTTTCTTGTGCTTGCTTGCTCTCTCTTTCTCACTCTCTTTCAAGGAAATAGAATAAAATATTTTAAAAAGTCACTAAAATCCAGATATCATCTCATTAATCTCTAAATTTAGGAATTTCTTGACATTCAGAAGAGACACATGTTCATGTCATATACATGTTTTGGAAGAGTTAGAATAACATGGATGACATCAAGGATGATATATGGATGTATAAGAAAAGTGGTATTTGCAATAAAAAATCAGGAGGAGAGGCAAGATGGTGGAGGAGTAGCAGACTAAATTGTTCCCAATAAATTTATATTACCATTATTCATTAAATAATTGGGATTCAGTTCTTGAGGGATGTATTTTTTTTCTGCATTTGTACATTGACAGTCTATGTAAGAAGGGATTAGCTATAAAAAAGTATCAAATTGTTAAAACTGACAGGAAAAAAATATGCTTAACAACATTGCCTAAGATTTTTCTGCATTTCTTATATGATTTTATTTGGAAATATTGTAAATTAGGGAATATGCGGGGTTTCTTTTCAATAGTAAACTGAACACATGTAGAAACTGACTCAAAGTGAGATAGGTTAGACTCAAGAGATTAGACAAAGTTAAATTATCTGAACTTGGAATAGGGATCTATTTTTCTGTAAAAAGTCAGAAGAGTAAATATTTTCAGCTATGTAGGGCAATCATTCTCTTTCCTATAGTCTCTTTTTTTTTCATTTATACAACTCTTTAAACATGTTAAAACAATTCTTAGCTTATGGGCATAATAACAGTGTGGGTCTTGTTTGCTGAGCCCTGCTCTAAATGATTAACCATGTACTCAGAATAATTCTCAATTTATAGCTCCTCTATGTATACATAAATATACATAAATAAATTTCTATTTTTTCTTCTCATAAATTACCTATGTTCATTTCTTGAAATCCATTTACTATATTTTTAAGCAAAACCCCCTTTCCCTACCTTTACCTCAACAGCTAAAAATCACTCAGGTCACAGCCTTCAGTTTTACTATGAAAATTTTACAGTTGATAAAATATGCTGAAGTTCAGACATATTTATAAGAGCATTTGTATTGAAGGAAAGATCAACCTATTATATGATACTGAATTATGTGCTAAGCCTTGCACAAACCATATTATATACTTTTTATCCACATGAGAAAACTGGGCCCAGACTTTCACAGGGTCACAGAGCTACTCAGCAGGGAAGCCAGAATTTGAATCTTTCTCTTAAATTTAAGACTAATCCCCACTACTATTCCTTCTTTGAAAATCACAGTCCCATCAACTTCCTCAGATATCTTATGCTTTATAGACCAGGGAATGGGTAGGTCCCTGCTTTTTTTTTTTTTTTTTTATGGCTCAGAGCTAAGATTGGTTTTTATAATTTTTTAATCACTGGAAAAAAATTTTTAAGGGATAGTATTTCATAACAAGTGTGAAAAATATGAAGTTCACATTCGTATCTATAAATAAAATTTTATTTGAAAATAGACATTTATGTATTGTCTGTGGTTGCCTTAGTACTACAGTGGCAGAGTCCACTCCAGATTCATTAATGCAATTTGGTATAGTTTCTTTGGTATCTCTAGTGAATTTTAAAATATTCAGAATGAAACCATGACCTTTCCGCTTGCACCTGTTCCTCTTTCATCTCACCCTTAAATTGCTGATATTGGTGCTGCTATTCATATAGTGCCTTAAGACCAGAAAACTTAGTACTTCACACCATGCTCTCTAGCTTCCCATATGCTATCTATCAAAAGATCTTAAGTACTTCTAGAATCCATCTACTTCTATCCATTTCTCCTAGTCCCCAAGCTCAAACCAACATAATCTTTCATGTAACATACCCCAATGACCTCTAGCTGTTCTCTCAGGGTCCTTTCTGGCTCCCATCAATCCCAGGCCATTCTCAACACTGTGGTAAAAGTGGTCTCTGATTTAGTGACAGAAGTATACAGAAAGGAAAGAAAACAAAAACAGGATACTGAAAAAATTAAAATCAAGTTGGCATCTGCAACAAGTAATGAGAAAATACATTTTCAATCTAGCAAGATACACGTAGTCAAAATACTATTTTAGATCATGGGGTTAAAGACATTTTTGGACATTCAAAACTCCTGATATTAATCTTCCAAACACTTCTGGTCAAAAAAATTTTACTCAGTGGTTTATTATAATCATATAGAAAGAGTATCCAAGAGAGAAGGGTATATGGAATATCAGAAACAATGGACCCTATTTGTTTGTACAATACCACCCAGGCAGTCCTCATATAAAGAGAGACAAAGGCTTCTTGGGAGGATACTTTCAAAAGTATTGCAGATCTGTTTTAATCAATTCTATGATGAAGCAACAAGATGACATTAGTGATAATGTAAAGGTGTATTATTCTCTTGCACAAGAAGAAGGAAAATATATGATGAAAACCTCTGGGGAGAGCAATAAGAAAACAGTACTAAAAAGACGTGGTCGTCATGAAAAAAAAAAAGTGATACGATTTTTAGAAAATCTCTAAGTGTAAATAAAAGAGAACTTATTTCATCTTGGAATTTGAAATACTCATCTTTGAGTTGTCTGTTTTTTCTTTACATGTCTGCATGTAGAATCTGCTATATATGAATACCATTTGGAAATGCACATTTTTATATTTACTGACTGCTGGCTTTTAGATCAATCTACACACAAAGGAGAAAAGGCAATATAATGCCATTTTTATAAGCTTTCATGAATTAAAAAAATACTGAAAAAAAAAAGCAAAATTTAATAGGTGGACCATACTGGAAGGACATTGAGGCATGCTAAATCCTGAATTCGTAAGTTGAGCAATCAAGGTATATTGCTTAAAGCTGCTGGAGAAGGAAATAAGAATTTAAACATATTAATATTAGAAAGCTATCAATGGAGGGAACTGACTAAAATTCTATCAAATATCAGCGATAGTAGGAGGAGGTGGGGAAGTAAGGCGAGGTTATGGTAACTGGAGCAAAGCCTGTCATCTGTTATAATAGATATTTCCTATTATCTATAGCTCATAGTTGATACAACAAATTAAGGTGGAAATATATTATCTAGGATATAAATATAACCACTGGGAGAAGAGAAAATAGGTGAGCTCTGTGGAAAGGGACAGGAGCTCAGCAGAGGAAATTTGCTCTTTTTTGTACTCTGAGATCCTTGAATTATTTACTTACTAAGTAAGCGTATTACTTATATAATAAAAGAAAAACAATAATTCAAAAAAGTAAATGGAATTTGACTCCATTCAAATATTAAAATTCAGAAGACACAAAACTAACAGTCCTGAGAGGTAATAAGAGAAGCCCCAAGAAAATAGGCAAACTAAAAGCAATTTAAAGATATTTGTATTCTTAGATATAAAACATCTTGATCTTACTGCCAAAAGAATATGATGTTTAATATATCTCTCATAACAGAAATAATAAGAAAAGGCTATTAAACTCAAAAGTCTCTCACACACACTGGAGTCAGAAATACACAGAATCACAAAGATGTTTATTTCATATCAAGCAACAGCGACAGAAATAACAGTAAAACTGTCCTTAGCATACCGCTAACTGAAATAATGTGAGGTAAGAAACCTAAAACTATTATATATTATTTACTTATTATGTACAGAGTTCAGCATGAAAGTGCTCCCTCTGACTGTAAAACACAGCTTAGCTGCACATTGTGTAATGCACACCTGTAATATTTCGTGATGGTAAGGCACTCAGTACATTCTAGCAGGTGCCTTCATTCTCCCTACAAGCTTCTAAGCACCCATTCTTTTAGATTTGTGTTCTAGGGAATGCCTTATACATTTTATAGCTGAGGATAGAAAAAAGTATAACAATTATGTTTAATTATTAGAATAGCTCCTTTATTTTTTTAAAAGATGTTATTTATTTATTTATTTGAGAGTGAACAGGAGAGGGAGAAGCAGACTCCCCACTAAGCAGGGAGCCTAACTTGGGACTCCATCCCAGGACCTTGAGATAATGACTTGAGTTAAAGGCAAATGCTTAACTAATGGAGCCACCCAGGTGCCCCTAGAATAGCTTCTTTAATCACAACTGGCTACTATGGACTTTGAAGGAAATTTAATAGAGACCTCAGTGTGCCCTCTGTAGTCATTTACTTTCTGTAGTTAATTTATTTCAATATGCCTAGTAGTGATAAATCCATTTTCAATATGTACACAACATAGAACCTAATATTTAAAAGTCACGTAAGGGGGCACATGGGTGGCACAGTCAGTTAAGCATCTCACTCTTGGTTTCAGCCCAGGCCATGATCTCAGGGTCATGAGACCCAGCCCCTTGTCGGGCCCTAGGCTCAGAGTGAAGTCTGCTTAAGACCCTTTCTCCCCCAAGGGGCACCTCGGTGGCTCAGTCAGTTAAGCCAGTGGCTTTTGTTCAGGTCATGATCCTGGAGTCCCAGAATCTAGCATAGAACTCCCCATTCAGCAGGGAGTCTGCTTCTCCCTCTGACACACCCCCTTCTTGTGCTCTCACTCACTCTCTCTCTTATAAATAGTAGCTTAAGTAAAAGACCCTCTCACCCTCTCCCTCTGTGGCCCCCCCCAGAATAAATAAATAAACCTTTAAAAACCACTCAAGGATTATTGTCTGAATCACACCAGGTACGATGCTTCTTTCTTTTCCCTGAGAGATTTCATGCACCATTCCAAACACAGCCTGACATTAAAAAAAAAAAAAAAAAGAAAAAGAAGAGAAAAGAAAGAAAAAGTAGTAACAAGTGTTGGTAAGGATGTGGAGAATTTGAAACATTGGTACACTATTGGTGGGCACAACCCCTAAGAGAGTGGCTCCAAAAAATAAAAACAGAATTGCCATACAATCCAGGAACTTCACTTCTGGGTATATATCCAAAATAATTGAATGCAGGGTCTCCAAGACATATTTACACATTCATTTTGCAGAGTTATTCACAACAGCTAAAATGTAGAAGCAGCCCAAGGGCCCATCAGCAAATGAATGTATTAAGACAAATGTAGAGTATACATACAATGAAAGGTTATTCCATCTCAAAAAAGAAGAAAATTCTGACCCATGATATAGCATGAATGAACATTAAGGACATAATGCAAAATGAAATAAGTCAGTAATCAAAAGCATATATGGTATGATTCTACATATATGATTCCATATATATTCAAAGTAGTCAAAATCAGAGAGACAGAAAGTAGAATGGTAGTTGCCAGGGGTTCAGTGTAACCATTCCCTAGAACAACATACTACTTAAAATGTAACCCATGAGAAATTATACCAGCCATCAAGCATGCTTAGATATAGCCTTAAGAAAAATATGTACTGGCAACGGGCCTCTGGGGGAGAGGACAATATACGTCCTTGAAGCCAAGAAGCTGAGGACCGCTGGCCTGCTCAGAATGGAATGCAGCCTGGTCCATTTTTCGTTATCTCCCCTTCCCCGGAGAGCACCTGCAGTTAGTTAGACAATCCTTCTGTTTGGGCTTGCTCACTATAGGTCAGGTTCTATGTGACCAGACATACCTTGCCTTTCTTCTTATCTACAAGACTTATGGTCATTGTGTAACCTACTCCAGCTTCTCTGTTGGCTGTTACCTAATTTCCAATACATATGAGAATGAGGGGTTGTTCAGGGCAACAGTCTTTTTTACTGTTGACCCCTGCTCCCTTTCTCTTGCAGCTGACTTGTTTGTGCTTCATTCTTCTCCCATGCGCAGTCAGGAAGTGGCATTGGGGGAAAAGGGAAATGGGATGTTACTGTTTAATGGTATTAAATTTTGGTTTTACAAGATGAAAACGGTTGAAGTGATGGTGATGGTTGTAAAATATTATGACTGTACCTAATACCACTGAACTGTATACTTAAAAATGGCTAAGATGGTAAATTTTATGTGTGTTTCATCACCATAAAAAATATTGAGAAAAAAAAAACAACCTGATTTATTGTTGACAAGCACTGGTTATTAGAATATTCTACCTTATATTGAGTTGAAACTTGCTTCACTTTTAACCTCATTGATCCTGTTAAGATCTTACTTTAAAGCAACACAGACTACTTTTTCCTCCCACATTACACTTCCTTAAACATTCAAATTTACTCATCCCACAAAGAAGTCTTCTTTCAGTGCAATTAAATAAAGTGATTTGGTAATTTTGGTCCAGAGCATAGTTTTGAAATCAAATAGACTGGATCAAGTTCTATAACTGCCACTTACTAGGCAAAAGGTGTTGACAGACTGATTTAATGTTTTTAAGCCTAGAATGAATATAAATAATGATAGTAAATAACCAATAAGTTAGTGGTGAGAAACCACAAATAAGGCACTGATAAATAACTGAGGTGCATGAGTCATTTATCGTTTTTGTAAGATCGATATTTCATGGGATGCTATAGGAACAACTGGTACAATCCATGGAAAAATATTTGCAAATTCTAAGACATTATACAATTGTAGTTAATTCTAAATATGCTTGGTCTTTTAATAATAGTGGTCAATTTAAAGTATGACAGTATTAAATTTATTTCACTCATGAATTAAGCATAATAAACCAAACTACTAGATATGCTATGCTTTTTATTTTTATAGGTATGTGCTAATGACTTATCACCAGGAATTCATTCTAAAATAAACACTGGATAAAATCATTAACATAAAATACACTGTAAAAGTGCCAGGCAGAAGTGAACATTCTAAATAAAATTTTCATGGAACAACAAATAATTCCTGACTACTCAGTATGACAACTAGAAAAAAAAATTAATGTTATTATGTTGAGGGACCAATGTTATTACCTTGAGAGTCTATTCAAGAACTTCATGATTTTCAACATTAAGCATGCCATTGTGCATCTTTTGCCTTGAATCTGAATAGGCTAGCCACAGCCCATTGACACTGGAGTAACCCTGAGGTCACTACATCATGTCATTATATGACTTTTACCCCACAACTGAGGTCATCTCAAAGAGCAGGCAAGTAGATTTTACCATGACACGTTTTAGCAAGGTACAGTTCTTTTTTTTTTTTTTAATATTAGTATTAATATGCTACAAGCAATGTAGTAACCCATGAATCACCTGGTAAGTTCACAAGGAGCTGGGAGTGTTTACTGGGAGGAAGGAAAGAAATGAATAAATGAAAAGGATACGCAGTGAGTAAAACTAATCTACATGCAAAATGAAATTCTTTGTACCCTCTAGTCATAAAAGCATAAACAATTTTAGATAAGAATTACATTTTTGTAGTTTTATATTTAACATAAAACCTTATTAATACTTTGTAAGAGTATCAATGTTTTGCTATTTGGAAGCTTAAATATGTGTTTCTGAATGTGCATTAAGGCAATAATTTAAAAAGCTATCCACATGGAAACACACTCTCTGGAGTTCATTTTTCAAAATCATCTGACTGATCAAAGAAAATCAGAATGTTTACTTTAATAACTAACTTAGTACTCCCTGATATAATTTAGTGTGCTTTAACTCACTAATGGAATTTAACTCACTAACAGACAACAGACTGATGTTTGGATCACTGGCAATCATTTTTTGAATGTATACATACTTAGGTACCAATGGGAGAGTATTAAGTAATAAAAAAAAAAGAAATAATTAAAGAACTACAACTCAATACCCAAAAACAAAAATAATCAAGAAGTGGGCAGAACACATGAACAGATATTTCTCTCCAAAGAAGACATACAAATAGCCAGCAGACACATGAAAAAATGCTCAACATCACTCAGAATCAGGGAAATACAAATCAAAACTACAATGAGATACCACCTCACACTGGTGAGAATGGCTAAAATGCTCAAATTAACAAGTCTGGAAGTGACAGATATTGATGAGGATGCAGAGAAAGAGGAAGCCTCCTACACTCTTAGTGGGAATGCAAGCTGGTGCAGCCACTCTGAAAAACAGTATGGAGGTTCCTCAAGAAGTTAAAAATAGAGCTACCCTAAGACCCAGCAATTGCACCACTACGTATTTACCCCAAAGATACAAATGTAGTGATCCAAAGGGGCACTTGCACCCCAATGTTTATAGCAGTAATGTCCACAATAGCCAAACTATAGAAAGAGCCCAGATGTCCATCAACAGATGAATGAAGAAAGATGTGGCATATGTACACACACACACACACACACACACACACACACACACGCTGAAATATTACTCAACCATCAAAAAGAATGAAATCTTGCCATTTGCAATGACATGGATGGAACTAGAGGGTATTATGCTAAGTGAAATAAGTCAGAGAAAGACATTCCACATGATCTCACTCATATGTTGAATTTAAGAGACAAAACAGATTAAGATAGGGGAAGGGAAAGAAAAATAAAATAAGATGAAAACCGAGAGGAAACAAGCCATTAGAGACTCTTTTTTTTTTTTTTAAGATTTTATTTATTTATTGGTCTGACAGAGATCACAAGTAGGCAGAGAGGCAGGCAGAGAGAGAGGAGGAAGCAGGCTCCCTGATGAGCAGAGAGCCCGATGCGGGGCTAGATCCCAGGATCCTGGGGTCATGACCTGAGCCGAAGGCAGAGGCTTTAACCCACTGAGCCACGGAGGTGCCCCAAGACTCTTAACTATAGGGAACAAACTGAGGGTTGCTGGAGGGGTGAATGGAGGGATGAGGTAACTGGGTGATGGACACTAATGACAGCCCTTAACTAAATAAGCACTGAGTATTATAGGCAACTGATGCAAATTCTACCTCTGAAACTAATAATACACTATATGTTAATTAAATTGAATTAAAATTTTAAAATCTTTAAAAAAAAGAAACTAAATGGACATTTTCCCAAAGAAGATATAGAAATGGCCAACAGACACATGAAAAGGTGCTTAACATCAATAATCATCAGAGAAATGCAAATCACAACTACAAAGACATTATCACCTCACACCTGCTAGGACATCTATTACTAAAAAGACAAGAGAGCAACTAGTGGTGAGGATGTGGAGAAAAGGAAACCCTTGTGACTCTTGGCAGTAATGTTGTCTGGTAGAGTCACTAAAGAAAAAGGTATGGAGGTTAAAAAATTTAAAAAAGAACTATAAAATGATCCAATAATTCTATTTCTTGATATATATCCAAAGGATGATTAAAAAGATATGAATAGGGGCACCTGAGTGGCTCAGTGGGTTAAAGCCTCTGCCTTCAGCTCAGGTCATGATCCCAGAGTCCTGGGATCAAGCCCCACATCGGGCTCTCTGCTCAGCAGGGAGCCTGCTTCCCATCCTCTCTCTCTGCTTGCCTCTCTGCCTACTTGTGATCTCTCTCTATCAAATAAATAAATAAAATCTAAAAAAAAGATATGAGTATATGTGTCCATGTATATATATACAGACAAGTTATATATATATAGATATAGATATATAGATATAGATATATATATCCACACATACACCTATACATACAATGAAGTATCATTCAGTCTGAAAAGAGAAAAAATAATTTGTGACAACACGGATGAAGCTTGAGGGTATTTATGCTGAATGAAATAAGCCAGACAGAGAAAGGCAAATATTGACTACATGGTATTACTTATATCTTACTTATATGCAGATTTCCTTAAAGCTCAAAATAAAGTGAAAATCTTAGATAATAGAAAAACAGTTGCTGGAGGATTCAGAATAAGGGGACTAGGGAAAAGCTGGTAAAAAATGTACAAACCTTCAGTTATGCCATCAATAATAAATAAGATCTGAGGATCTAATGATTACACGGTGACTATAAATGATAGTATAGTATTGCATAACTGAAATGTGCTAAGAGTAGAATTTAAAAGATCTCACCAATAAATGAATGGGGGATGGATGGATGGATGGACAGATGGATGAATAAAATATGCAGTAAATATGTGAGGTGATAGATGTATTAATGAAACAGACTCTTGGGAAATCCTTTCATAATATGTATGCATATCAAATGATCATGTTGTACACTATATATTTTTTTTATTTTTTAAAGGTTTATTTATTTATTTGAGAGAGAGAGAGAATGAGAGTGTGTGAGCAGGGGAGGGGCAGAGGGAGAGATGAAGAAATGCTCAAGAAGACTCCCCCCCTGAGAGAGAAGCCAGACACTGGACTCCATCACACAGTCCTGAGATCATGACCTCAGCCAAAACCAAGAGTCAGAGGCTTAACTGATTGAGCCACCCAGGTGTCCCCATGTTGTACACTTTAAATAGCTTACAACATTATTTATCGATGAGACCTTAGTAAACCTGGAAAAAAAATGAGATGTAAATCAATTTAATTACTACTGACCAGTATTTATTAAAACACATGAAATAGAGTGGACTCAAATAGAAACTACCAGAAAGTTGGGTAGGGTATGTGCTATGGTGAGTGCTGTGAAGTGTGTAAACCTGGCGATTCACATACCTGGACCACTGGGGCTAATAACACATTATATGTTTACAGAAAATATTAAAAAATAATTTTTAAAAAATAAACTACCAGAAAGCTTTATGGAAGAGTAAAAACTCTTTCATGAGCTTTTATTTCAGAAGACAGGTGACAAATGATAAATTATAGAACTTTACAGACAGACTGAAGGCCATGTAAAGACATTTCCTACTATAGAAATGCTCTGTACCAAAAATTTGGAATTAGAGGAATGAGAGGTGACAGGGTTCCCCCCAAAAGGCCCTAACCCATTGGATAGTTGTGAGAATCAAACAAAATAATGGACAGTAACTGGGATAGAGTAAGAGTTCAATAAAGTTATGATTATTCTGTCAGTGAAAACACATGTATTTTTAGTATTAAGGCCCCTACCCTCCCATAAAAAAGCAAGGGCTACCTTCATCTTAGAATTTTACACAACGTAGTGATCTTTCAATTTTATCTAATCTAATACTTCCTGAGATTTAAATTTCACTGTATGATCCAGCAGACTGGATGAAGTGAGGCAAGTGTCAAGTGTGAGCTCTGTATGCCATTTTTTTAAAATTAACATATAGGGACACCTGGGTGGCTCAGTTGGTTAAGCGGCTGCCTTCGGCTCAGGTCATGATCCCAGCGTCCTGGGATCGAGTCCCACATTGGGCTCCTTGTTCAGTGGGGAGCCTGCTTCTCCCTCTGCCTCTGCCTGCCACTCTGTCTGCCTGTGCTCGCTCCCTCTCTCTCTCACAAATTAAAAAAAAAAAAAAAAATTAACATATAATGTATTATTTGCCCCAGGGGTACAGGTCTATGAACTATCAGGCTTACACAATCACAGCACTCACAATAGCACATACCCACCACAGCGTCCATAACCCAGCCATCCTATCCCTAGCCTTCCCACCCTCCAGCACCCCTCAGTTTTGTTTCATGAGAATAAGAGTCTCTTATCTGCCGGCCATTTCTGATCCTTTAGACATCAGTCCTAAATTCACTTAGTGAGTTCTTTCCTGACAATGATCTATAGCTCTACTTATCATTCTGTTGGTATCACTACTTGATAATCTCTTTCTTCATATATATATTTATAAATATTTATAACTTACATATATATATATGTATACATATATACATACATATATATAAATATATATATATGTATTTACTGTTTCTTCACTACCAAGAACACATATTAGCCCATGAAAGCAGATCTCTCATTCACTAGCTAGCATTGTGTCTGAAACATAATAGACTATAAACAAATATTTGTTGAATACAGACTACAGCAAGACATCAGTAGAATTTACTTTAGTGCCCACCCAATATTTCTTTAGATCCTTTAGTTCTTATTCTGGATCATCATAATCCTCACTAAGATATAACCAGTATTATTTTATCTGCTCCTGGGTGTGGTAGAATTTTTAAAAAGATTTTATTTATTTGAGAGAGAGGGAGAACACAGAGGAAGAGTGAGAGGGAGAAGCAGACTCCCAGCTGAGCAGAGAGCTGGACATGGGGTTTGATTCCAGGACCCTGAGATCACGACCCATGCCAAAGGCAGATGCTTAACCAACTGAGCCACCCAGGTGCCCCAAGGGTGCAGTAGAATTTTAAGGAAAGTTTACCTTCTGCATTCCAGAGCTTATAAAGGGCTGGCTGGGGAAAACCAGGCAGAATCACCATTACCCTAAGAGCATCACTAATTAATAAGTATTAAATCTCTCACTTTCCCTCCCCTTCTTTCTCAGGATTTTCTCAGCTGTTTTGACAGTGAATATAGGTCTTATGTCAGACCCAAGAAAAGTCTGTAAATATATGACTTGTTGTACTACATAAGGAAGTATACATTTATGTGTAAATAAATATTGCTTTATATGTACATAAATCCCTTAATTCTAAGGCATGTTTTCTTATATTAGCAAGGGATGTCTGTTAACCAGAAAGTTCCAGAATCCTAATGCAGCCTGTGGGATTTATTGAGATTCAGAGATCATACTTCCCTGAATTAAATTTTTAAAAGAACCCTTTTATCATGTTTTTCTTTTTTTAAAGAAACGTAAGCTAGAATTTAATCCTTTATCCTTGGGAAGTATCTCTGGGGAAAGGGAATATTTGATTTTTTTACTTAGAGGCAGTCTTACTCCCTCTTCTTACCTTTATAATCTGTTATTCTTTTTTAATGGCCTACCCCTTGAATGGAAAATAGAAGGCAACTGAATGAAATATGCAAGGGTAGGGCCCTTAGGAAGATGAGAGTCTAGAAGAGGGAGGGATAAAGGAAAGATCATTCGGAAAAAACACCTTTAATCCTTAGTAGTCAGGCTTCAGGTGACCAGAGTGCCCACTGTGAGCCATCTCCTGTTCCTCAGTGCAGAGCAATAAAACCCTGCTCTAAAGAGAAATGTCAGAAACATTTTACTCAGACAAGTAGACCTTAATTTTTCAGTTTATTCCTTTTTTAAAAAATTCCTTACTTATCCCTTTTCTTTTTTAATACCTTCATTTTGACACTTCCCCTTCATTTTGATTACTCTCACCCTTTCATTCTGAAATGAGTCACTTAAAGATCTGTAATAAAGGGCCTCCCATTCCTCATGTATCATTTTATTCTTAGCTGAATTATTTGCTGTTGTATAGACATGACCATACTATTTAATGTCTACAGTTCTTTCTATATCATGATTATAATAATAGGAAAAATCCTAGGGTAAGAAAATAATTTCTCAGAGAGCATACTTTATTTCTCTAAGGAACATAAACCTTTCCAAGAAAATGGGATCTCATTAACTAACCTAACCAAAAACACATATGTGTAATGGTATTAGGCATTTCTGATGGCAAAGTGCCAATTATGAATTCCACAGGAATCTAGGAAATAGCACACTGGCCTCTCTGCCAAATTTAAACCACCTATACCACAAAATAAAATGAGAACACAAAACACAACAGCTATGACTCTTTGGATAGTATGATCATACACTTTTTGTGTCAACTTAACTGGAGTATGGGACCGGGTATTTGATCGAATATTATTCTCAGTGTTTCTATGGGATGTTTTTGGATGAGACAGACATCTGAATTGGTAGACTGAGAAATCAGATTGCTCTCCATAATGTGAGATTCATCTAATCAGGTAAGGGCCTCAATAAAACAAAAAGGCTGACGCTCCCCAGCGTAAGAGTAATTCTCTTGCTGGATGGCCTTTGAAAAGGGGCATCAGCTTTTTCCTCACCACCACTTCTAACTAAAACATCAGGTATTCCTGGGTCTCTAGCCTGCCAACCTTCAGACTAGAGTTACACCATTGGCTTTCCTCTGTCTCCAGCTTGCTGACTCATCCCGCAGATTGTGGGGCTTGTCAGCCTCCATAATCTTATAAACCAATCCTTTTAATAAGCCCCTTGCTTTATTACTATTATTTGTGTGTGCATATATATATACACATCCTATTTGTTCTGTTTCTCCTGAGAGCATTGATTAATACAAATAGAGTAAATTATATGACAAAAGGCAAATCTCTGAATTTAGTTTAGATTTCTAAAAGGTGGGATAAATTTTACACCAGTAGTCAATTTTGGAAGGTTTCTGGGTCTTCCTCTTTATTTAATTTCCCCTCACATTTCTAATAGATAACAGATACCACATTTTTTGAAGGAAATAGTAATATTCTTCCATATAGTCAATAGAAGAATTAACTATCACTTCCTGCCTCACAGAATTTTAGTTGCAACAAATATGAAAGGGAAGCTGATCTCAGCCTCAGTGTCTGGAAGTGAAAAGGAGAACAAAGAAGATGAATTTATCTCCCAGGGGTATAGATCATCAGAAGCAATGCTCTGACTCAAATGCAATCTTTTAACTCAAATTAGAGTTGTGCTACTACTTTGCATAGTTATATGTTTGATACATACAAATAAAATTTACAAATACATCTGAATTCTACTCAGTTAAGTTTCATGAACATAAATGAAGAGAAAAAGTAAAATTATGAAGAGAGATTCTTCCTTGGAATATTTCACACTCTGTTTCCCAACAAAGCAAAGCACAAACCCTGAGCAGTTACAAGTCATTGTCTCTGAAGCTGGTTAGAAATCTATTGATAATATTTCATTATTGATAGTGCATTAAGACCTTTTTCAGATTCTAGCTCACAAATGTGGAGAAATTTGATTCTTGTGGGTAATGATTCATTTATTTCAACTCCTCCTTTGCCCTTTTTCATTTGGCAGGATTGATTTCCTTTCTCCATATGATTTCACTTGTCACTATTCATGACTCACGAATTGACCCTCTCTTCTCTTTGTACTTTCCTTTATAAGCTAACTTCTATTCTCAAAAACAATTGAAATGCACATTAATAAAAAATATTGAAGATGGCATTTATGCAAATAGTTGCTTTAAGTTATATTTTCTTACTAATATAAAGTTCTGTGCTTCAGATATACCTATAAAGAAATATAAAATTACCACCAGGACTAAAATAGTGAGTCAAAAATTCCTCAGGTGTCCAACTCTAGACCCCTCTCATAGCACATACACATCCCAGCAAAATTTAATCTTGAGATACCTTTTGTCCTGCAGAAGGAATAAATGGGAAATAATGGAATCTCTGCCTTCAATTTTCTAAGGCAATGCCAAAGTTATTAAAAACAAAAACAACAATTAATCAAATTTCTCTTGAGTTGCAGGAAAATGGGCCTTCTAAAACTCTGGCAAGGTAGGGGGGTACCCTGCTTTCTCCCGTAATATTAAGACTGAGTCTTCTTGGAGCTGAGCTTGGTTGAAATAACTAGTAGAGTTTGATGCTTATAAAATTTATTTATTAAGTATTACTACTGAATATTATTCCCAACTGATGACATAAGACCTAAGAATAAAAGGGCAGAGCCAGAGCAAGAACAAAGGTTTCTAGGATGGGCAAGTCCCTATCATGTACAAATAGTGACTCTGGGACTATCCCCTTGCCATAGTCTTTAGGGATCAAAGAAAATTATATTGAAATTTGTGGCATTAACTATTATGCTCCTTGGCTTCTCTTTTCAACTCCACTTAGTTTATCAGGATACTTTTTCGATATGATAGTCTGAAGTTTTTCCTGAAGTAGAAGTAGTGTTTGGTATGACTATCTTGAAGCTAATATAGTTGGACAAATTTATTTCTCCTCTTTTGAATGAACATGAGGTACAACAGAAAAATAGATACCTGAGCAATGTCACAGATCTGGATCTTGATATTTTGCTAAATTGCCTCTTGCAGACAAATCACCTGTCAAAAGCATAATACTCCACCAAAGAAGAATTTATCTGCACACAAAGATGAAATATTTTACATTCAGCTGATAGCCCAAATTCTGAAATATCTTAATGTGTTTTTTTGAAATTTTATTTTTCAAGCTTTAAGTAACTTGAAGATCTATCATGTCAAGAATGCTTGGACCATCAAGAAAAGGAAACACTAGTTTATCTAAAAATCAGATTTGGGGGTGCCTGGGTGTCTCAGTTGGTTAAGCAACTGCCTTCAGCTCAGGTCATTGATCCTAGAGTCCCAGGATCTAGTCCCACATTGGGCTCCCTGCTCGGTGGGGGGTCTGCTTCTCCCTCTGACCTCTCCCCTCTCATGCTCTCTCCTCTCATTCTATCTCTCAAACAGATAAAATCTTTAAAAAAAAATCAGATTTGTCATATATTTACCATAATTTGGATATATTGTTCAAGCATCTTGAGTCTAAATTACCTCAATAACAAAAAATGGAAATAATGCTTACCCTGCAGAATTCCTATCAGAATTAGAGAATTAATATAATGTTTTACCAAAGTACTAGACACTAAGGGGAAACACTGTTCATTTTTAAGAATATATTCTAAATATTCATTGAGAGAAGATTCAGTGCAAGGCTTGGGATAGATGGGTTAAAGTTAGAATGGTACCTTCCTGGAATCTGAGCAGACATGAAAAAGCTAGAGCTAGAACCAAGGGAGGTAAGAGACATATACTACAGAAGGTCGGAATTTTAAAAGTACATGTCAATTTCTTTTCTATATGGAAATCATTCAACTCTGCCCCTAGAATCTGAGGGAAATGATAAGGCAGATATAAAAAACTGAGTACAATGGGTATCTGGGCTGGTAAACAATAAGGAATGCAAGCCAGGTGCAATCAATCAATCAATATCTGCTAGATATAGTACAAACATTAAAAATAAAATAAGTTAGAAAATTAGATCTTTCTCCTACCCTAATGAGAAAGCTCAGGTTTTGGGGAACTCCATACTGAACCTCTTAAAACCATACCCATCATCCCCAGCAAGTGGGGTTAGAAATACTATTGCCCCTGGTGCAGTCAGGAAGTATGCCACTCAGAAAACTTGCTAACTCTGAATATCGCCCAAAATTGCAAGCAGATGCAATCAGTGGGTTAGGTATGCACAAAAACATACAGCCAACAGATATTCAGAAGACCATAGGGGCCTCTCCATTGTGCAGACAATACCGAACTTGGTATAGATGATACTCTTTAGGCAGAGCCACAACTTGTGATTGGCTTAGAGAATTTAACTCTGGATTTATTAATATGGGAGTCTTTTGAGATCTTGATCAGAACAATTTCATTAAAAATAATACCAGTACCTTTTGAGCTTAAAAAATAATTTTAAGAACAATGGAAGAAGTTAGTAATATTCTGTGTTAGTGAGGGTATGGGAAATTGGTATTCTTGCTCATCAAGATAGGTAAGGAAAATTATTGTGGAAGAAAATTTGGCCTATGAACTGTTTGTAGTTCTGTTTTCCTTTGTGTATATATATATATATATATATATATATATATACACACACACACACATATGTATATGTATATATATATAATTTTTTAATTTTAACTAGGCTCCACACCCAACATGGAGCTTGAACTCACAGCCTTGAGATTAACAGCTGCTTGCTCTACCAGCTGAGCCAGCCATAGACCTCATATTGTCCATAGTTTTTGATCCAATAAATTAAGATTTAGAAATTTCTCTTTTTTAAAAGATTTTTATTTATTTATTTGACAGACAGAAACACAGCAAGAGAGGAAGCACAAGCAGGGGAGTGGAAGAAAGAGAGGCAGGCTTCCCGCTGAGCAGGGAGCCCAATGTGGGACTGGATCCCAGGACCCTGGGATCATGACCTGAGTTGAAGGCAGATGCTTAACGACTGAGCCACCCAGGCGCCCCAAGATTTAGAAATTTCTTAGAGGATATATAGATGCATGTAAGTATTTACATACAAGACATGTTCACCTTTGCCTGACTTCAATTAACAAAAAACAAACTGGACATTTTCTGTTATCCTCTCCACCTATTGTTATTACATATACTATTTAACCTGCCTAAAATACCTTCATATCTTCTCTTCCTTACCTAACTTGGGCTTCTCCTTTAAGACATAGCTCACTTCTCACCTTCTCTAGGAAGCTTTTCCTGACATCCCAGACAAGAATACAAGGTTCCTTCTCTGAAGTGTCATAGAGATTTCTGCATGTTTTTTATCATTATGCTTATCACATTACATTAAATCTATTTAAGTGATTTTCTCTGTACCAAATCACAAAATCTTGAGGTATGCAAAAAACAGTTTTTGACTTGAACTAAAGTGAACTATATAACCAAATAGAGACTATAGGAGAGACAGCTTTGGAGAAGATTTATAATTAGCTTAGATATGTTGAATTTGCAGTAGATGTAAAATATTCAGGGGGAAATTTCAAGAACTGTTTGGAAAATTGGCACATGGAAATTCACATTAGGGGATCAAGAAAGATGCCAGGACAAGAAAGATTATCTGTGAGCTCTAGCTATTTATTTAGAAGTAGCACTTTTTTAAAAAGGATGAGAATATTAAGGAAAAATGTAGAAAAAGGGAAAACAAGGCAGCAGAAAGAACCTTAGAAAGTACCTGCATTTAACCATTTGAAGGAGCAGGCAGTGGGTTTGAAAGATAGATGGAGAGGACAATGTTCAAATCACAGGTTGCAAAGATGAGTAATCTATACTATTATTTTTTGTTATTGTTTATGATTAGAGCTATGGTTCTCAATGTGGGACAATTCTGTCCCTCAAAAAATCTTTGACAATATATGAAGACATTTTTTTTTGTCACAAGTAGGGGAGTAGAGATGTTATTAGAATATGGTGGAGAGGTGACAGAGATGCCACCTATATTAATTTGCTAAGACTCCCCAAATCGGATACCACAGATTGAGTGACCTAAAGAACACAAACTTATTTTCTCACAGCTCAGTAGGCTGGATGTCCAGGAACAAGATGCCTTCAAAGTTTGGTTCCTCCTGAGGCCTCTCTCCTTGGCTTACAGATGGTACCTTTCTTGCTATGTACTCACTTGGCCTGTGTAGTCTGTGTGTACAAACCCCTGTGTCTTTCTGGGTGTCCTGATTCTGACCTAGGATATGGGTCAGAATGATTAAGGCCCACCTAAATGACCTTATGGCAATGTAATTAACCCTTTGAACTCTCTATCACCAAACACAGAATACTAAGGGTTAGGGCTTGCACATATGGATTTAGAGGGAAAACAATTCATTTCACAACACTCTGCCCTCTAGATATCCTAGAATTGACGTCCTTCTCACAAGCAAAATATATTCACCCCACCCGAACAACCCAAATTATTTTTTTTTTAAGATTTATTTATTTGACAGAGATCACAAGTAGGCAGAGAGGCAGGCGGGGGTGGGGGTGGGTGGGGGAAGCAGGCTCCCCACTGAGCAGAGAGCCTGATGCGGGGCTCGATCCCAGGACCCTGAGATCATAACCTGAGCCGAAGGCAGAGGCTTTAACCCACTGAGCCACCCAGACGCCCCTCTTCCAGGATTTCTATGGTTTCAGGACACAAATTTAGGTCTTTAATCCAGTTTGAATTTATTTTTGCATATGGTGAAGAAAGTAGTCCAGTTTTCTTTTTCATGTAGCTGTCCAGTTTTCCCAACACCATTTGTTAAAGAGACAGTCTTTTTTCCAACAGTCTTTCCTGTTTTGTTGAAGATTAATTGACCATAGAGTTGTATGTTCATTTCTGGGTTTTCTATTCTGTTCCACTGATCTATGCGTCTATCTTCTTGCCAGTATCATACTCTTTTGATGATTACAGCTTTATTGTTGTTGTTGTTTTTTATTAAAAGAGCTTATTTAATTATTTGAGAGAGACTGAGAGAGAAAGAGAACAAGTGGGGTAGGAGCAGAGGGAGAAGCAAACTCCCCACTAAGCAGAGAGCCCGATGCAGTGGTTGATCCCAAACTCTGGGATCATGACCTGAGCTGAAGGCAGATGCTTAACTGACTCAGCCACCCAGGTGCCTCACCACTACAGCTCTTTATAACTTGAAGTCCAGAATTCTGATGTCTCCAGCTTTGCTCTTCTTTTTCAAGGTTGCTTTGCTACTCACAGTTATTGTGGTTCCATACATATTGTAGGAATATTTGTTCCAGTTCTGGGAAAAATGCTAGTGGTATTTTGATAGGGATTGCATTAAATGTGTAGATGGCTTTTGGTAGTATAGTTATTTTAACAAGACTTTTTCTTTCCAATTCATGAGCATGGAATATCTTTCCATTTCTTTGTGTCATCTATTTCATCAGTGTTTTATAGTTTTCAAAGTCTTTCACTTCTTTTTTTTTTAATTTAATTTTTTCAGTGTTCCAAGATTCATTTTTTATGCAGCACACCCAGTGCTCTATGCAATACATACCCTCCACAAAACCCATCACCAGGCTCACCTAATCCCCCACCCCCTTCCCTCCAAAACGCTCAGTTTGTTTCTCAGAGTCCACAGTTTCTCATGATGGTCTCCCCCTCCGATTTTCCCCAATTCACTTTTCCTTTCCTTCTCTTAATGTCCTCCATGTTATTCCTTATGCTCCACAAGTACGTGAAACCATATAATTGACTCTCTCTGCTTGACTTATTTTACTCAGCATAATCTCCAGTCCCATCCATGTTGATGCAAAAGTTGGCTATTCATCCTTTCTGGTGAAGGCATAATATTCCACTGTATATATGGACCATATCTTTTTTATCAGTAATGTGGCTGGATACAAAATCCATGCACAGAAATCAGTTTTTTTTTCTTATACACTAACAATGAAAATATAGAAAGGGAAATAAGAGAATCAACTCCATTTACTATAACACCAAGAACTAAGATATGTGGGATTGAACCTAACCAAAGAGGCAAAGGATCTGTACTCAAGGAACTACAGAACACTCATAAAAGAAACTGAAGAAGACACAAAAAGATGGAAAAGCATTCCATGCTCATGGATCAGAAGAATAAACATTGTTAAAATGTCTATACTGCTTAGAGCAATCTATACTTTCAATGCCATCCCGATCAAAATTCTACTGGCATTTTTCAAAGTGCTGGAACAAACAATCCTAAAATTTGTGTGGAATCAGACGAGACCCCAAATTGCTAAGGAAATGGTGAAAAAGAAATACAAAACTGGGGGCATCACGTTGCCTGATTTCAAGCTTTACTACAAAGCTGTGATCACCAAGACATTATGGTACTAGCACAAAAACAGACACATAGATCAATGGAACAGAGTAGAGATCCCAGATATGGACCCTCAACTCTATAGACAAATAATCTTTGACAAAGCAGGAAAAAAATATCCAGTGGAAAAAAGACAGTCTTTTCAATAAATGGTGCTGGGAAAATTGGACAACTATATGTAGAAGAATGAAACATGACCACTCTCTTACACCATACACAAAGATAAACTCAAAATGGATAAAAGACCTCAATGTGAAGCAGGAGTCTATCAAAATCTTAGAGGAGAACATAGGCAGTAACTTCTTCAACATCAGCCACAGCAACTTCTTTCAAGACACTTCTCCAAAGGGAAGGAAACAAAAGCGAAAATGAACTTTTGAGACTCCACCAAGATCAAAAGCTTCTGTACAGCAAAGGAGTCTTTCACTTCTTTGATTAACTTTATTCCTAGGTATCTTATTGGTTTGGGTACAACTAACCATAAATGGGGCTGTTTTCTGTTTCTCTTTCTGCTGTGTCTTTGTTGCTGTATAGAAATGCAACAGATTTCTATATATCAATTTTGTATCCTGTGACTTTACTGAATTTGTATATCAGTTCTAGCAGTTTTTTGTGGCGTCTTTCTGGTTTTCCACATATAGTATCCCGCCATCTGCAAATAGCGAAAGTTTTACTCCTTCCTTGCCAATCCGGTTTCCTGTTATTTCTTTTTGTCTTACTGCTATAGCTAAGACTTCTAGTACTATGTAGAATAAAAGTGGTGAGGACGGACATCCCCCTTCATTCCTGGCCATAGAGGAAAATCTCTGTTTTTCACCATTAAGGATATTAGCTTATCTTCATATATGGTTCTTCATATATGGCCTTTATTATGTTGGGGTATGTTCCCTCTAAACATATGTATGGCATCGAGGACTTTTATCATGAATTGATATTGTATTTTGTCAAATGCTTTTTCTGCATCTATTGAAATGATCATATGGTTCTTATCCTCTTATCTATCTCTATGTTGATATTCATTTTTCATCCTATAAGAAGCCATAACTTTATTAATGTAGAAACAATAAAGATTTCAAACCAAGCTGCAATTATTCTTTTGAAACACCAAATAAAATGGTCCTTATTTTCAGATGGGTACACTGTTAATTCTATAATAACATTTACAATGTTATCCCTGTTGTTCTTCAGGACTTAGATACCTTTGCTTTTGACACTTTTGCTTGTGACATGATCAATTCTCTGTCCTTAACCTCTACATATGTTTCCTCAACCTTTTTTCTCCTCATCCTCCTCCAGTACAGTCGGAGTCTGTGTGTTTTCTTGCATGTTTGAGACAGCTTCACCTTCGACTTTGAATTTCAGCTAGTTGTGCCAGCTGAGACAAATCCTTGATCTTGGCTTCCTCAAAAACTATGTAGGTACCTAAAGCTGGGCTCTTGCAGACATCTGGTTTTGTGGTGGGATATTCTTAGACTTCCGGAGAGTGACTTTAGTAACTCCTTTAACCTGTCGTAGACCCATTTCCACAACTTCTTTTCAGTCCAGTTCTGTTTTGCTTTACTGACTGGTTCTTTATCAATTTCAGCTGCTGCTGCCAGCTAAGCTTATGCGGTTGTCATTGTGGGATCTTGTTCCTCAAGTTTTGATTCATCAGTATTAAATTCTATTCCAGACCCAGTCTCAGACTGGGGTTATGATAACTCCTAATTTTATCAGGGGTGGTTTCTGTGGGTTCAGCTGGCATTGTGTGCAGGGAACATGAAACCAAGATGGCAACAGAAAGGGAGCAAGTGAGAGTGTAGCCCAGGCTTGTTGCAGAGGGATTATCCTTTCTTTTATTAATGTGATTATCACATTGATTGATTTATGGATATTGAACCACTCTTGAAATCCAATTATAAATCCCTCTTTTTTAATGATTTTTTAAATGTATTGTTGGGTTTGGTTTGTTAGTATTTTGTTGAGGATTTTTGCATCTGTGTTCATCAGAGATATTAGCCTACAGTTTTTGTTTTGTTTTGTTTTGTTTTGGTGTCTTTATCTGGTGCTATAGGGTAATACTGATCTCCTGGAATGAAATTTGAAGTTTTCTTCCTTTTTCTATTTTTTTAGAATAGTTTGAGAAGAAAAGGTGTTAACTCTTTTTTAAATGTTTGGTAAAATTTGTCTGTGAAGCCATCTGGCCCTGGACTTCTGTTGGGAGATGTTCTATTACTGCTGGTTATTGGTCTGTCCAAATTTTCTATTTCTTCCTATTTCAGTTTTGGTACATTTATGTTTCTAGGAATTTATCTATTTCTTCTAGGTTGTCTAATTTGTTGGCATATAGCTTTTCATAATAATTTCTTATAATTTTTTGTATTTCTCCTAATTTGTTATTTTACTTATTTGGGTCCTTTATCTTTTCTTTTTGATAACTCTGGGTAGAGGTTTATCAATTTTATTAATTTTTTCAAAATATCAACTACTGGTTTCATTGATCTGTTCTTTTTTTATTTTTTTAGTTTCAATAGCATTTATTTCTGCTGTAGTCTGTGTTATTTCCTACTTTTTTCTGGCTTTAGGCTTTGTCCGTCATTCTTTTTCTAGCTTCTTTAGGTGTAAGGTTAGGTTGTTTAATCGAGATTCTTCTTGTTTCTTTTTTTTTTTTT